>CATIWM010269944.1:0-10787 GCA_949671775.1 Mallotus repandus
TTTTATTTTTATTAGAGATAAAATATAAATTAACCTAATTAGAAAAGGAAATATACTTTTAAAATTAGAATTACATTTTAGTTAATTTAATTTAATTTAATTTTATTAAATATAAAATAGAAGTTAACCTAATTAAAATAGAAAACATACTTTCAATTATATTAGAATTATATTTTAATTAAATTAATTTTTATTTATTTAACCTTATTATAATAGAAAATACACTTTCAATTAAATTAGAATTTTTGTGAGAGATAAAATAGAAGTTAACTAATTAAAATAGGAAACATACTTTCAATTAAATTAGAATTACATTTTAATTAATATAATTTTTATTAGAAATAAAATAGAAGTTAATCTAATTGGAATAGGAAATATAGTTTCAATTAAATTAGAATTACATTTTAATTAATTTAATTTAATTTTTATTTGTAAATGACTAAATTATCTAATTATATATAATAATGAGTGAATACTTTTTTGTGGTTTTGTCTGTCCTCCCCCCTCTTCGTACATATATATATATATATATATTGTTCGGTCCCAAAATTAAATGAGAATTTGCTCAAACACCTTTTGATTGTTTAAAATGCGTCCATGTGAGCCTTTTACAATATCACAGAAAATAGGATGAAGAATAATGGGTTTTATAACTAGCTCAAGGTGGTGATAGGGGCAAGAAACAGGTCCAAGTCCCTTTTAACTTATCTAAAATGAATCAAATAGGAGGTTTGCTTCACTGGGAAGTTATGATCGCAAGAATCTGAAGAAAAACAGACACCGAGTCTTGAAAGAAACTAAACTTTGATTATATATTGAGTTGTGTAGAAATGTGTGGAGGGTTTACATATATTAAAGCTTAAGCTTATATAAGCCTTGGAGACCGACCATAAATGGAAACAAAATCAAATAAAGACCTTCCTGATTAAACTAAAGGAAATAAATCAAAATAAAACTTTCCTAATCTAGTCTTAAGGAAACAAAAAAATCACCTAAATCAGCGGCAATCAGTTAATTCTTGAAGGTAGCCATTTCCAAAGCCAACATCGTTCAAGCCTCCACCACTACGTTAAAGGTATAATTCAAATACCTTGAGTGTCCCAATAACATTATCTTAGGACCTGTACTTGTTGAGGACAATAAGTGGGTAGATGAATTTATTCCTAGTACTAGGAAAAACGATTTTATTCATGTTGTTAGGAAAAATGATCCTCCTAGGTTCAATCGACCTAACAATATGTTGTTATGGAATAAGAATATCCCTATCAAGTCTTGGCCGAATCCCTCTAAGGAGTTTTTAATTTGGCAACCTTGTATAGAAGCTGCATTCTTTTCGTTAATGAAAGAAATATGCATCTATGATATGCTTTAATTCTCTAGGATTGAGATACTAATAAACAAACCCCTAATATCGGCCTTGTCACTCTTCTAGTCTCAATCTAGTGATGCTTTTATGTTTACACAAGGGTTAATGACTGTTACATTGCTATATCTAGCCTCTCTATTCGGCCTTTAACCTTTTGGTGAGGAGATCAGTCCCAAACCTAAGGTCGATAAATCCAAGTATAATATTTCATTTAAAAAGGAGCATGTAAGCTATGGCCCCTTTATCACCATGAACATGAAGTCTACCCCCATTCTCAATAAGGCCGAACATGTTGCCTTTTTATTATATTGGCTTTGCCAATTTGTAAGTTGCCGTAGTTCAATAAAAGTAACCAAGGAGTTCTTTCCTTTAGCCATGGTTCTAGCCAATGGACGGAGATTGGCTTTTGGTCCTTTTTTCTTGAGTCAGTTTTATAGAGGCATGCATTAATTAGTGCCTGATAAGGATAAAGATGACTTCAAGTCGAGGCCTAGACCGATATGGATTGCTTAAGTCTAGTTTATGGCATACTTTCAAGATATCATGAATCGACCACCAAAGCCAGCTTTCAAGTCTATAGGTTGCTATGCCCCTTGGGCATCACCTTTTAAGTGTAAATACTCATCATTTCGAGAATTCTTCCATTTCCTATACAACACCCAAGATCGACCAAATATGTTGTAATGTCCGTTTATCCCTGACAGCTTGGGCCATTCATGGCTGTTTGAAGATTTCTACGACCACAATTCTCTACCAGAATTTGTATCAGCTTGGGAAAGCATTCTCATTGCTAGGGATTTATCGTTCGACCTGGATCTATATCCTCGAAACAATAAGTGTGGAGTTGAAACCTATAATCCCCACTTTATTGTAGACAATTCAGACTCTCTCAGTCTCTCCTTTGCCCGATTCTTTTTTGTGCAACTCCCCATTTTACAGAAGGCATATTTATGGGGAGATAAAGTTCTATAAGAAGCTTGCCAAGGTCTATAGGGCACTTAAAAAGAACTTACATCTATGTCTCTTATCTGTCAACCCTTGTAAGACATAATTGTTCATTGACTTTTGGAATGCATTCTATTTTAAACACTTATGCATATCATCTGATGAAATGATGAACATTCAAAAATGGGAATTGAATAACGATCGGGCTTTTTCTTCTTTGCAAGGTCAAACCAAGATGAGAGATGAGTACATATGTGAAATTCTCAAGTTTGAGAGTTTTTATCATTCTAAATACAACTACCAAGACCAGGATAAGATGTAGGGTGGATGGAGCAAGTTAAGGCTAAATTACTGTGGGAGCACAGGCTTAGGAGTTATGCCACATATCTACAACACTATACTAGTTTTCCCAAGATGATCGATCTAGATGTTTGCTCATATTCTTATATTGATCAGCTTCTGGAGGTTTTTACAGCTCCTTTTAGCATTGCTGGTCCTGCGATTTCCAAACTCAAACTGCAAAGCAAAGTTACCTTTCTAGTAGCTTTGTGGGTGAACCCATAGCAGTCCTCTGGACTATTCGACCTTCATCCTCCTTTGCGCATTCATTCATCAAACGGTCAGGTAGCTGTTCTTACTTATAAGTTAGTTCTCATCCTTATGAATTCTCATTTTACTGTCTCTTTTTTAGACGTCAAAGAAAAGCCAATCGTCGTGCATGAATGTCAACCGAGAAAGAAAGCTAAGACTCAACACAAGTCTTTAAAGAAGAGTACTTCTAGATTGGACTCAGAGGTTGCTAAAACCCCTAAAATTTAAAAACTTACTCTTTCTCTAAGCAAAGGTCTGATCCAGGTCAAGTATTCAGAGAAAGTCGATCAATCCACCCCTGCTGCTATCACTATAAAAGAAGGTACTTCAAAACCTTCTTCCGAGGTTTGTCTTACTGGCAATTTGATGAGACTGGCCTCTCCCCTCTTACTTCTACAGTACCTCCACAGTTAGATTAGGTACATCTTTGCACCAATTATTAACATTTTTCTTTAGTGGTATTTTGATCGATCATTCATCCAGGGTTCACTGTTCACCCTTTTTTTATAAGATTAAAGCTCGGCTAGATGACTCTAAGGGTGATGAAGTTGAAAGGGACCATGCTTTATCTAATCATGAATAGGTCAATATCTCGACCGATGTTGTGGCCGATTCAAAGGATCAAATATCCAAGGAAGTGAAATGGAAGCTCGAGGACTTGGTAGAGATCTTTAAGGGGAAAACTCACTTTTTTATTGATGACAGTAACCATGATTAAGCTGCTAGACTACTAGAATTTCTGCATGTCCATGCCCAAACATGCCCAGATGTCATAATCAGCCAAAAGTGCATGATCGATAATCTTTATCAGACTCTCCCCACCCTTATCACCAACTTTTGAACTGCTAAAAAGTTCATGGTAGGTCTAATAGAGAAGGATACCAAAAATTGGAAGTTGGATGAGGAGGCAATTGCAATCATGGATGCCATCAAGAAAGAGAGGGAAGTTTTCCTTAAGTCTGGTATGGCCCTAGAGAAGCTGACAAAGGAGTTAGCTGACCTTGAATCAGCACTGAAGGAGAAATAGGCCAACTTGGAAAGCTTTGAGGCCACTCAGTAGAAGCGGGTGGAATAAACACAAGCCTAAGGTGTTTGCATAAAAGAGATATAGGAAAAAAGGAAAAACTTGCATCTCCAAATCATAAAATTTCAAGGGCAAAGGGACTCGGTTGTGCTGGACAAGGAGAACTCTACCAACGCCCTCGCTAAGTCTGCTGAGGCCTTCAAACCAAAAGCCTAATCGGTTGAAATGTGACTAAATGAACAATTTTTGAATCATTCGGCCTTAATGGCCATTTTGAACATTATGATATTTTATTGGCATGTGGGATGGCCAAATATATTTATTGTCATTTTTGCTTTTATCTCTTTTGTTTGTTTATTTTTTTATTCATGCCTCATTTGGCAATGGAACTCTTATTGCAATAATGTATAACCATATAAACTGATATGCATAATCGGTCATTGAAGATGAATAAATAATAATAAAGTAAATTATCGACCCTAGAATAATGGCCAGATAATTCTCATTAAAATGAACAAGATAAAGTATTTCACACATTAAACTAAACAAGCTCGAAACATTGAATCAGTCTTGATTACATAGCAATGATTAGCCTGCAAACAATTAATCCGCCTTTACTAATCAACAATTATTGGCCTAAAATAATTTAATTGAGCTTATCAAACATTGACCGGTCTACACCATCCTATATAGGAGAAAAATATGCCTCTAAGTATTTGCCGTTAATTAGCCTAGAATGCAGGGTACCATCCTTATATGCCAGGAAATAAGCTCCACCTCTCAACACTTGAACTACTGAGAAGGGACCTTCCCAAGTTTGAACTCCATTTTCTGAAAGATTAATCTTTAAGTCCAACTGGTAGTACTAATTTCCAGACTATATCTCCCTCTTTGAAGAATTTATATCTAACTTTCTTATTGTATGCCCGTTCCACTTTTCTTTTTTGAATAGCCATTTGGACATAAGCCAAAAGTCATTCTTCATCTAGTTGGTCCAACTCTTGCAACATGCTCTAGCTATATTCTGAAACTAATAGGTTTGAATGGACCTGCCTTCTAAGAGATGCTACTGTTAACTCCACCGGCAACATGACTTCATGGCCATACACTAACTTGAAAGGAGAGGTGCCTTTCTGACTAGTCCTCAGTGCCTAAAGTACCTCATAAAAGGTCTCATGCCATATACATGGATTATCCTCAATAGACTTATGAATCACCATTTTTATCAATTTATTAGTTGCTTCAGCCTATCTGTTTGCCTGGGCATGATATGGTGATGAGTGGAGTGCGATGAGTGGAGTAACCTAATCTTGTAATTCTGTGCAAAAGCCTGAATCTCCTCCCATATGAACATGGTGCCCTAGTCTATAGTTATAGACTCCAGGATCCTAAAGTGATTTATTATGTGCTTAGTGATGAAGTCAATGATCGATTGTTGATTAATAATCTTCAATGGAATAACTTACACCCATTTTGTAAAGTAGTCCATAGCCACTAACATGAAACCATTTCCCTTAGATGATAGAGGATAAACTTTCCCAATGATGTCCATCGCCCATCCCCTAAATGGCCAAGGTTTGATAATAGAATGCAACTCCTCTGCTGGGATATGCTGGATTAGTCTGTGCTTTTGGCAAGCTTCACATCCTTTGGCATAACCGTTGCAATCTTTCTCCATGGTTTGCTAAAATACCCATATTGCCATATCAACCATTTCATCTTCCTACCTCCTTGATGTGTGCCTACGATTCCTTTATGAGCTTTGGCCATAACTAGCATTGCTTCTTTAGGGCCAATGCATCTTAGTAGTTCTCCTGAGACTGATCTTCTGTACAACTCTCTGTCCATTAAAAACATATTAGATGCTAAGACTCTAACATGGTGTTTTGTCAATAGTGAGGGATTATTGAGGTATTCTCTGATCTCCGCCCTCCAATCAGCCTCAAGATTGATGGCGTTAACCTAAAAACAAAGATCGTTAGACTTCATTAATAAAGAAGAATAAGGTCTGATCAATGTTGGTATAGATGTTATTCTATCTTTGTAAACAAAGCTCGATTAAGCCAAGTCATTTGCTTCACCATTGGCCTCCCTTTTCAAATACTGGAATCAGGCTCTTATGAATCCTTTCATCATGTGCTAGACTTTGTTGCAATAAGCCCAGTATAGCCGACTCACACTTATATTCCCTTAAAACTTGTTTCACCACTAGCATCGAATCCGTAAATATATCTACATTATGGACCCAAGCTCAGCAAGAATGTCAAGGGCTATCAAGAAGGCTTCATATTCGGCCTGGTTATTTGTACAGGAGAAATCTAACAAGAATGATAGCTTAGTTTTGATGTCATGCGGTGACTTTAGTACTACACTTGCCCCAAGCCTGATGAAGATCGTGATCCATCGCACCACAGTCTCCATCCTTTGGCTTCACAGAGGTCTACTAGTATCTCTAAAGTGGGATGATCAGCCAAGAAATCAGCTAAAACTTGCTCTTTGACAACCTTCTGTGGTATATACTATAATGTAAACTTAGACAAAGCCATAGCCCATTTACTAAGCCCATTTCTAAGGAACAACCTTGGCAGGATGTATTTAATAGTATCGATCTGGCTAATCACCCATAACACATAAGAGAATAAGTAATACTTGAGCTTGCAGCATGTCAAGTACAGACAAAGCCCGAGCTTCTTAATGGGAGAATATCTTACCTCTGTATCCATGAAAGCCTGACTAAGATAGTAAATGGACTGTTCATATCCATCCTACTCCTAGGTAGGTAAACTACTCATAGAGGTTTTTAAAGCCAAAATATAGAGTATCAAAGGGGGTCATTCAGCCTTGGGGTAGCCATTATTTGTAGGTGAGTAAGGTATACCATCATTTGGTCAAAGGCATGTTAATGCTTGGATGTCCATATGAAATCCTCCCTATCTTTAAGTTTCAGTAAGGTGATCAAATTGTCAATCGGCCTGCTATATTGGATATGAACCTTTTGAGATAGTTTATTTAGTCGATTAACCTCTGTAGCTCTTTTTTAGACTTAAGAGGTGCAACTTGAATGATTGCCCTTGCCTTATGGGTGTCTACTTCCACCCCCTCTGGTGCACCAAGAATCCCAAAAAGTGGGTTGTTGATACTCCAAAAGTACATTTAAGAGGGTTCATCTTTAAGCGATGGAGCCTCATTCTTTCAAAGGTCTTTGTCAAATGGTCTAGATGTTGCTCAGCGGCCTTAGAATTAACAATTACATCATCTATACCTCAATAAATTGCCAATCAATGAATCAAAGATCTCATGCATTGCCCGTTGATAAATTGGCCCTATATTTTTATAACCAAACAACATGACAACCCATTCATAACTACTAAGTGCACCAGGGCATTTGAAGAAGGTTTTGCTAATAGCGGTCTCCTTGATTTTTATCTTGTTGTACCTTGAGTGCCCATCCATAAGACTAAGGATATAATGGCTTGATGCGGCATTAATGAGCATATCAGCTATGGGTATAGGATACTCATCCTTTGGAGTTGCAAGGTTCAAATTTCTAAATTCAATGCACACCTTAATCTTGCTGTTCTTTTTTACCACATGAATAATATTTGATAACCACTGAATGTACTGTGCTTTTTTGATAAATCTCGCTTTAGTTAGCCTCTTGATTTCAACGGCCATAAGTTTTTCCAGGTTTGATATCCAAGTTTTTCTAGTTAGCTTTAGTTCATGAGACATCCATCTAGGGGGTTGAATGTAAGGTCAATATCCAGGTTTGATAGGCAACTCATGTTCTACCAATTGTCGATCTAATCAAGGCATCTCCTCATACGTCCAAGCGAAACAGTCCCTATACTTCTTTAGCAATTGCACCAACTTTTCCTCATACTCAAGATTAAGCTTAGAGCTAATGTAGATTGGTCATTTATCAGCCTTAGTTCCCAGATTGATCTCCTTCAGCATATCTGGGGCTTGACTAGGATCATCTCCCAACTTGCTAGTAGGGATGTGCATATCATCAACCTTCAATTGGCCTCTAGGATCCTGCTTTTCTTCTTTAAAGATGTACTGGGCCGATTGGACTTGCCTACTGTCTGAAGAGGTGTGCAACATCATTATCGTCATCATTGGTTATAATTGATTGGCCAACCTTCCCTACTACAACCACTGTAGGATGATCCATTAAAATGTTTGGCTTGGAGCCTTCTTTGAAGCCAGTAAATTGAGGCAAGTACATAATGGCCTCTAAATGAAAGGCCTCTTCCCCAAATGGGTTGAAATCCCCATAGATAACCTCTACATCCCCTTCTAGCCTCCATATGAACAACATCTGATGTAAAGATGAGGGCACATAAGCATTAGAATGAATCCAACCCCTGCAAAAAGAACATTGTAGTTGGTCCTCACATCCATGACAAAGAAACCCCTTATGATTCATGTCTACCTACTTTGACATTTAGCATAATAAACCCTTTAAGAGCCCGGTCATGCCTTGCAAAATCAGTTATAATAGTGTCAGTTTTCTCTAGGTCTTGGATTTTTAGACTGATTTTCTTTAGTGTTTTGAGTGGTAAAACGTTGACTCCAGCACCATTGTCAACTAGAACTCTTTTCATTTCAACTCCATTAGAATTGGCATTAACATCCAAGGGTCGAATATGCCTAGTCATGAGAGGATTAGGTTGTGGAATGGTTAGGGATGCCCCTTGCCCGTTGTGTAGCTCACAATCATTAGGGGTGATAACATCCCCATCCAATATGGATCTCTGGCTAAGCTTTGGTTTGAACTCATTTGGCAAGGTAACCACATTGATGCTAGTGCCCAATATTTTCTCTTTAGGCGATGGTGAGGGTAATGGTCCATCTTTAATCGTCCCCTCCTTTACAGACAAATACCAATGTACCTTACCTTTGCCTTTATCTTCTTTATGAAGATTGAAGTTAGAATAGGGCTTCTTATGAGGGTCAATCTTCTCATCATACATTTTCTTCATAGCTCGATCATTGTCATCATCCACTCTCTTCTCATGCTCCCTTTCTTTTGGAGTTCTATCTCTCTCAAGCTTCAAAGGCCAACTAGTGTCACACTCCTTGTCTGATTGAGGCCTCCTTGCTGACCTCCTAGAAGCCAATGACTCATGAGTTTTTCGAGCTAATTGACGAAGCCTCTACATCCTCCTCTTCTAGGACTTGGTCATGCTAATCCTCTCATCTCTATCAGGATACCATACCCTCTTAAAAACATCATTCTTAGGCTTATGCCTTTGCCAATCTTCTATTATCCTTAGCATGAATGTTTTGACATTTGGTCGATTAGGTTAATGGCCCTGACCCCTTTAGGAAATCTTGTCCTACTCATTCCTTAGCCTCAGCCTTTTTAGTGAGTGAGACTGGCTTCTGATGCTAGTAGAAGATGCCATTTTAACTTCATCTTTTGACTAATTAGGAGAATACTAACAGCCTTGTTTCACATGCCTTGGGGACCTACTACGCTTCTTAAGAGTATACTTAAAGGAATGTTGGCAAGTCAGGCATATGACCTTCTCTTTATTAGTGAAAGTAACTTCCCTATTCACCTTTGAGCTTTCTCCTACTTCATCTTCTAGGAGTTTCAGCTCCACTATAACTCTAGGCTGATCTAGAGTCCATGGCTCACCCTTTCCTAGACCCAGATGTCTTTGGCAAAAATCAAGTTACATAGTGTTCTAGGTGATACCATGCCGATTATCAGAGCCTTCCCCCTTCATGGGAATAGAAGTTTACCATCATCGATGGCCTTTTGAATCACATTCCTAAAAATAACACAGTTGTTAGTAGTATCCAGGAATTATGCCACTTATAATACTCTTTACTAGCTCGATCCTCTAGAGGAGGAATGACATGGCCATCAAATAGTTTAATCTAGCTATCTTTGATTAAGGCATCAAAGATTTCATCGGCTTTAGTAAGATCAAAAGAGTATTCTTTGGCTATCTGATTTGCCTTAGGGTTTTTCTTCTTATCTTTCACCAGTGCCAGCCTTTTCAGGGCCTGACATTCATTAGGTTTTGTTCTAATGTATTCGGCCATATTGATGACCTCATCATCAATATCGGTCTTATAATCTTCATTAACGGTCGATACTTCCAAGGGGTCTTAATAATAAGTCTCCTTAAAGGAAGACATTCTTTGATCCTTTTCCTAGAGCAACCTCTCATAGCTTGCAGCCTAAGTAGTTAATTCAAATAAGTCCCTGAAATGGTGACCCTGAAAGTGCTCCCTCATTGAATAATTAAGTCCTCTGACTATCATAGGAACACATTCGGCCTCAATAATGACCGAATGACATTGAGTCCTAAATTTGTGGAACCTTATCACATGTTGTTCCATACTCTCTCCTGGTAATTGAGAAATCCTAGCAAGATCAGCCAAAGAGATATCAGGTCTTGCCCTATAAAATTCCACATCGAATTTTTCTTCCAAATCTTTCTAAGTGGTAATGGAATTGGAAGGCAAGTGTGTGTACAAAATAAAGGCCGATTTTGTCAGGGAGTTGCCAAAGAGTCTCAGCCTCCAAAAGTCATTGGCCGATGCCTCTCCACATTGTACTATGAATCGGGCAACATGTTCGATCGAAGATTGATGTTTATCTCTGCCCAAAAATAGTACAAATTCAGGCACTTTATATCCCTTGGGGAATGGATGTAGTTTATCTATCCAATCAGTATAGGGTTTACTATACATCGACCTTGAGATGGGTTTAAAGTCTATTCCCATCTTTTCAAATGTGTCCTTTAATAGACTTTGATCGGTCACTAATGGCCGATACTCATATTTATAATCATTGTCGTTGTAATGTGCACTATTATTGAATGGATTTGCATCTTG
>CATIWM010269951.1:0-13821 GCA_949671775.1 Mallotus repandus
CCACAAATTAATTTATTTCCACAATGAAACATAAAACATATTTATTTTCAAATAAATAGTAAAATTCTAGTTTATACTTAAATTTTTGTCAATAAACATACATAATTCAAATCTTACAATTAAATTAACATTAATTGCAAATAACCATTTAAACACAAAAATAATAAATAAACTTATTACTCACATATTTTTCCGAAAATTACTAATAATTAGCTAAAAAATAGGAAATAATTCATAAAAATTATTTTAATACTATTTATTACTCAAATACTGTCTAAAACATAATAATTAACAATAATTTCAACTAAATTATAAAAATTACTGATTTATACTAATTTTTTGAAAAATTCATTTTTCTCATAAACATTCAAAAATTTATAATAAAAATTATACACAAAATTTTAATAAACTTTCTTCATGAAATTTTCTCAAAATAATCAGTAGAATTTATTAAAAATATAAAATTTTCCCGAACCTGGAACAGTGCCATGAACAGGAACCGAGGTCGGGAATAGTGGATTTTCGAAAATAAATTCAGAAAAATAAATAAAAATTATCAATGGATAGCTCACAACCTCAACATCAAATAATCCTAAAAGCACTTATACCTAATAAAATCATAATCAAACTTAATCTAACAAATTAACCTAACAATCTAGAATTTAATTATTCAAATTCAAAATAATTACCTAAGTTATTTCTTGAAATTGATCGAAGAATTACGTTATCTAGGAGGAGAGCAACCGTTTGAACCCACCGGTGAGACTGGGTGTCACCGAAGCCAGCGACGATGGCTTGATTCCACTTCGGCCAACCGAAAATCGCGAAGGAGAGAGAGAGAAGGGAAGGTTGCCGGAGGAAGGAGGAGCTGGCGACGTCGTCTGGGGTTGTCCGATCGTCAGCGATGGTGGCTAGAGCAGAGGCGGTCAGTGGTGGCAGTAGGTGTGGCGTGATGAAGAAGAAGAAGTTTTTACGGGGAGAGAGAATTGACTTTTAACTTTTTTTTAAGTAATAATAATAAAATATTAATTTACCCACCAATCTCTACAAACAACATATATATATAAAATACAAATATCTAATTAAATCTCTCAACCATATAATATACATAATATATATATAAAATAATAATACTCAACTAACAATTTACTAAAATATCATTAACACACTTTTATAAAATAATAGTTAAAATATTTATAAACCAAAAATATTTATTTAATAACAATTCCACAAATAATAAATTTAACTCTTAAATTCCGAGTTAAACTTTAATTAATAAAAATGAAATACGGGTCATTATAATAATATTTTTAGTGTTTATATATTTTTATTTTTTAGAAGATTTTTTCTTGTGTATGATTATAAATTTTGTTATTTGAGTATATATGGTATATATTGTATTTAAGAGAGAGAGTTTGTAAAAATTATGTATATATTTTAAGAAGATGATTTTGATTAAGTATATAAATTGTTTCATACACATAATATAAAACAAAAAATAAATATAAACGTTCAAAATTGAATAGAACTAAAATGTAAAATAAGTTTTTTTTTTAAAAAGATACTTAATACACGTCTTCCAGTTATACTGCATTAGTGTTATTCAGAAATAAATATCATTAGATATATAAGCAGTTGAAAAAATATAATGAAATTATTAGCTATCCTTCATGAAGCTGGATGAAAGTGTATGAAATTGTTTCATTCCTCCAAATATAAGTTGTATTGAAAGTTGATTCTTTAATGATAACCTTAATAAAGATATTGTATCAGAAATAGAAAATATACGAAACATATTCCAAATTACTATAAGCAAAATAAAAGAACTAATTAGTTCATAAAGAAAGAATTTTTTTATTTTGACACAGATTTATAGTGAATTGGACAAAAAAAAAAGCATTACATGATAAAGGAAAAAAGTATAATTAATTAAACTTGTAATATTTTGTAATATATTAAACCATAAAGCATATTTATACTATTGTAACTCTAATAGCACATGTATCGATCAACTATCTACATGTTTCATTCACATAAAGTAAATTGAAGGCAACACCTTAAATTGCATCTATACAAGTGATAACTAATTCATATTAGTAAATGACAAAACTAAACATGCAATATAGTTGGAGAAGTATTATCCAAGTACTTTTTTTTAAGGCAACAAAACAAACAATAAATAATGAAATTCACACAAAGATAATTAAAAACTAAAATTAAAAATAAAAAGGGTAAAACTTATTGTAATTTCTTCTTCCCTCCAAGCTTGCAACCAAATCTAGAAACCAAATATACAATCTTTGAACCAAAATTCTATTTCTGATAAAAACAAAAATCTAACCGTAGCTCCAAAAAAAAAAAAACCTTCAACAACCCAACAAAGAAATAAACCAAAAATAAACGAAAAATATTTTAAATTTAAAGCCTTTGAAATTTGTATTGATTCATTTGCTACTGCTGGATTTTTTATTATAATAATAATTTAAATAATAATAATAATATTTTAAATTAAATATCAAAATATATAATATATATTTATATATATAAGGAAAAAAACAAGGCAAGAAAAGAACTGAACAGAGGTTGATAGGTGCAAGACAATTGTTCTCACCATTGGGCCA
Organism: Mallotus repandus; assembly: GCA_949671775.1. Taxonomy (NCBI): domain Eukaryota; kingdom Viridiplantae; phylum Streptophyta; class Magnoliopsida; order Malpighiales; family Euphorbiaceae; genus Mallotus; species Mallotus repandus. Next base: position 2,622 of record CATIWM010269951.1, read on the forward strand.
CAAGTGCCAGCTAGTGTTGAAGGCAATTAAATTATCTTTTGATTAATGGCTGTTAAATTGGCTTGCAATGCAACAACGCTATAACGATACACGGAGTAGGGGTGTACATAGGGGTGTGTAAAAACCGCACCGAATTGGTTTAGTTCGGTTTCGGTTAGATTTATTAATGTTTTTGATTTTTTTGAACTCACTGAACTGAATTTTGGTTTGGTTTTTATACTTAGAAATTTAGTTAACTAAATTAATCGAACTTTTATATATATTTTTATTTTTTATTTTTTAATAATATAATAATATAATAAAAAATTATTTAAATTTATAAAAAATCAGTTTGTTCGGTCGGTTGATTTTTATGTTAAAAAAATCGGTTTTTTCGATCGGTTTGGTTCGGTTTTTGATTAGTTCAGTTCGGTTCGGTTATAATTTAGTTTAGTTTAATTAATTCAATTTCGGTTAAAAAATGTCCCAAAACTGACCGAACCGACCGAATTCACACCCCTAAATGTACACGGTACGGGAGAATCCGGAGATTTAAAATCTCCGGGGATGTTACATTTTGGTAATGGTACTTGTAGATTTAATTTTTAAAATACCAAATTTCAAAATCTCCATACCGGTGCCATACTATTTTTCGGAACGGTTCAATAAGGAGATTTGATTCTTTCGAAACTAATATGTATGATACGGTCCAAAATGGAAATTCAGGAATTTATATTATACACAAATTTATACTATTAACTGAATTTATATTTATTATTAAAAATTTGATATGATATATAATTGAATTTACTTTTCATTTATTGTTTTTAAATTTAATTCATTTGATTGAGAACTAAACTAAAAATTATTAATTTATAAATAAATAAATAAAATATGAACTATATGCTATTAACCTCACTTGAGAATTTGGGATAATAGAGAAAAATTATTTAAATTTTGAGTAGCCATGAAAAAAAATAAAAAAGCAGTATATCATGGAGATCAAGCCAATTCATTTAGGCCAAGCCCAAGTGGCCTGCACCAATGAAAAAAAGGCATTTCGTTGAAGTGGTCCCTGGATAATAACAAACCAAAGCAATTTGATTACTTTCTATAAATAATAATAATAATATATTTTAATTAATAAATTATAAATTTTAAAATCATGTTAATTTTCTTATTTTCTTATTTTGTAGTTTAAATTGAAACATAATGGTCATTCCACATTTTTACTTGATGATGATGATGATAAAATTAATAAAAATATTTTGTTAGTAATTTATTTATTATATTTTAACCATAAAATATATTAATTTTTATCATATATTATTATACATGTTACTTAATATATATTGCTTAATAATATAATGAAAATATATAATTAAATTCACTACTATTTATTCATATATATATATATATATATATATATATATTATTAATATTCGGTACTATATTCGATTTTTGGTTCGGTATGATTTTAGTATGGTTTGCTACAGTTTTTGGTTCGATTTTTTTTAAATATTCAGTACCATACCAAATTAATTGTAAAATTCAGTTCAATTCAGTTCGGAGTTAAAATTATTCGGTTCGGTACTATTTTATTGTCTTTTAATTTGGCATTTTAGTTCGGTTCGATATTTTTTCTATCTGGTGTACAGCCCTAATACGGAGGGCATTTTAGAAAATAGAATGTGTTTTGGCATTATGTAAAGATCTCTTCAAATTATCAAAGTTGGGCTTAATTTTTATTAAATATGTTATAATTTTTAAAATACATGATTTATTTTCAATTTATTAATAAATAATTTATATTTTTAAATTTATTTAGCTTCAACAAAATTTGTTAATAATAAATAATATAAAATTACATGTTTTATTTTTATTGACTAAATTTAAAATATTCAATTAATATGTCATAAATTCAACCGTAAGATATAATACATCCTCCAAAATGATATAATAAATTATATTCAATAATAAAAAATTCAAATTTTAACTTATTATAAAAAGGTAAATTGACCAATGGACCATTATTATAAATAAATTGCATTCCACGAAAATCATTTATTATAAGAAAGAGGAAGTACAATAATCTAATATTACAAATAATATTAATATTATAATTCAGCAACTGCATACAACAGATCTGAAACAAGAAACCCAAATGTCTACTTCAATCACTGCCTTCAGGAATGGTAACTGATCTGAATGTCTTGTGTACCGTGCAATGAGATGGCACCATGTTTTATGACCATCTATTCCATGCTTCTTCTTCTCTTTCTGTTCTTTGATCTATGAAATGAATCTCTAGTATCTTGCAATTTGTTAACAACAATGTTCATCGCCATTCGCTCACTTGGTGATGTAGAAGAACATGAGAGTTCAATACTCATCACTGAGACCAGCCATTTCTCAAGTTCACTTGCATTGATTCGAGCATCATTTTCTTTGATTATTGCCTTTTCTTCTATGTCATCACCATATCTCTCATTATCATCACTTTCATTGTCTGCAAGCATTAATGGGTCAATGACATCCATCACATGTTCAGGCAGAGCCATTGCAACAAACTTGTGAATGCTTATATCATCTTTGAACATATCATCAGTAGGCCTTTTTCCTGTAAACATCTCCAGCAGTAGTATCCCATAACTGTAAACATCTCCAAGTGTGGTGACTTTGCAAGCCAATCCATACTCTGCAACATAATAATTAGTATGGTGTTTATATGTGTTTATGATATGAAAATAGTGTTCATGAGTTCAAGATTAAAATTTTTCAGGTTAAAACATATACCTGGAGGAACATAGCCAATTGAACCCTTTAAACTGACTGACATTGCTTCAGTTCTTTTGAATGGAGTATCTGATGCTTCAAAGGCGAATTTTGCTAATCCAAAATCGCCGACGTGGGCTGTCATATCCTCATCAAAAAGTACATTGCTTGGCTTTAGATCGCAATGAACAATCGGAGTTTCACAGCAATGATGAAGATAATCCAATGCAGAAGCAATATCAATGGCTATATTCACTCTCTTGATAAAGCTCAATCTCTTAGTTCTATCTTGCTCATCTGCTTTAGGATGCAACCACTCATCCAAATTTCCATTGGGCATGAACTCAAAAACAAGGGCTTTAAAGTCATCGCCTTGATGATCAATGGTTGAGTAGGTGGTGATATTTCGAAGGAGATTACGGTGGCGTATGCTTCTTAATGCATTGCATTCATCAACAAAACTCTGTGAAGCTCCTTGCTGTTGAAGATTCAAGACCTTAACAGCAACAATTTTTCCATCACCAGGAAGAGATCCTTTGTATGCTGAACCAAAACTCCCAGAGCCAATAAAATTTTCAGCAGAGAAACCATCAGTGGATTTTACAATTTCAGAGTAAGACATGCCTACATGAAATTCCATAGGAGGAGGTGCAGCAGCACGATTCTTTCTTGAGTACCTTGCGATGCAGAATATAGCAGCAGAACATAATGCAGCAATGACAAATACTCCTGCAACTGCTGCTAAGATTGCTGTCCTGGTAGTGATAGGCCTTCCTTGCTTTTTCCTTGAGCATGTAGGCAAAAGTAAGCCTGGCGCACCACCGCACAGCTTATCATTTCCAATCAAAGAAATGGCACTTGCATTTGCAAATATACCTTCTGATGGAACTTCTCCATCAAAATCATTACAGGAAAGATTGAGATACTTAAGAGACGATAACTTGCTGAGAAATACAGGAATTTTTCCGGACAAGTTGTTTCGCGAAAGATCCAGTGCTGCTATACCTTTTACATTTCCCAAAGAATTAGGAAACGTTCCTCCAAGTTCATTACCCTCTAAATGCAAGAGTTCCAAACTACTACAACTGCCAAGAGATGCAGGAATTTCACCTGAAAGTTTGTTGTCTGACAAATCCAACTCCATAAGATTGTCTAACATGCCTACTTCTAATGGTATTGAACCAGTGAAGAAATTATGACACATTTTCAAAGAAATTGAGAGGGAAGAAAGACCAATAACCTGTTTGGGTATGCTTCCATTAAGGTTGTTACTTGAGAGGTCCAGATCCCAAAGATTTTGGCAGTTTCCTAGGCTTGCAGGAATACTTCCTTCAAATCTATTTTCCTCCATAAAAAGCCTTGTCACTCTAGTCAAGTTGCCTAAGGAGGATGGTATTGATCCCCCAAATGCAAGACCTCTAGATTCTGCAGCTTCCCCAGAACAGCTGGAACATTTCCACTAAGGAGGTTACCTTCTAGTCCCAAAAGGGTTAAATTGACTAGGTTCCCAATCCCAATAGGAATGCTTCCATGAATCAGATTCCTTCCTATTGTAAAGCTTTGCAACTGGGTTGAAAGGTCCCAGAAAGACCATTTATACCAAAATCAAGAACCTGAAGGTTTGAAGCATGTGACAATGATGCAGGAATAGAACCTGTAAAATTGTTAGCACCACCAGCAAATATCCTTAGGCTAGGAAGATTAAGACCAATATTTAGTGGTAATTGGCCCTGAAGCTGGTTTTGAGCGACAGAAAAAAAGTATATGGACGAGATATTATATATTGAAGAAGGGATGGTACCAGAAAGATAATTGCCATAAAGTTGAAAAAAGCCCAAGTTTTTCATTTACCAAACTCATAGGGTATAATTCCATGAAAATTATTCTGAGCAAGTGAAACTGCGAACAGGGAAGAGAAGTTCCCTATCCAACTGGGGATGGTTCCCGTAAGATTGTTCCCTCCAAAAGCAAAGACAACCAACTTAGACAACGAGCTAAGCTGTTCAGGATTTCCCCGAACAAGTTGTTGGAAGATGCTTCAATTACTCTTTGTTCCTTACAGTTCGTGAGATTTGTTGGAATTTTCCCACTGAAGTAATTGTAGGTCAAATTTATATGCTGCAACTGCAGTAGACGACCCATTTCTTGAGGAATTGGACCAAAGAAGCTGTTGTTCTTCAAGTTGAGTCCTCGGAGAAAGGTGAGATTGCCTATGGAAGGAGGTATAGAGCCAGCCAATATTTGTGACTCCAGGTTCAATATTACTACTCTATCATTAGATATATTGCAAGAAACACCAACCCAATTGCAGAAATGGACTGAATCGTTCCAAGAACTCGTGATTGAAAGAGGATCTTCAGTTATCAGATTCTTGAAGTCTAGCAAAGCGAGTCCCTCTGTATCATTTCCAAGATAAGCTGATCCGGTAGCAGTTTCCAAGCCACCTATTAGGCATAAAAGAAGGCTCCAAAAGAAAAGATTTCTGGAAACCCAATTGGAATTTACAGAAGAATCCTTCATTTTTGTAGCAAAATGCAGAAAGATTGCCACAATGTAGAACTCAATGGCATTATTTTAGGATCTTGTGAGATTGAGGCATTAAAGAGGACAGTTTTGAAGAGAAAATGGAAACGAAAAAAAAAAAGCATAAATTTTCAACAAGAACTTACTTCAGTGTCTATGATGAGCTAAGATATAGCATTTGGAAGGAAATAATAAATGCATGTCCTGGCATATCCGATCTCAATTCCAGACTTTTGTTATTTGCACTGTAGCAAATGGGGCAAGATATCATATTTATATATGGTATCAACAACCCATTTAAATTAGAACAAGACCATTTTACAGTTGATATTTTTATGAATTTTGGTTATTACATCAAGTGGACCTTGTCTTGGATATATATATTTTTTAAATTAGAACAAGACCATTTTACAGTTGATATCTTTTATGAATTTTGGTTATTACATCAAGTGGACCTTGTCTTGGATATATATATATATTTTTTAAAATATCAGAATTTAAACTCTATTAAATATAAATTTTTCATGAAAAATATCTTGGAAGTGTGTAATTGTAAATTTTTTTTATCTTTTTTTAATAAAAATATTTTTTTTAAAATGGAGTTTATTATTTGGTAGTACGCTCTTTAGAATAAAAGTTTGAAAGAAAATTTTCAGATTTTTTAACTCATATTTAGTTGTAAAAAAACTAATCTAAATAGTTTTTCACATTTATTTTAAAAGGAAAAGTACAATTTCCATCCATATAATTTTTTTTGATCATGAGAGGGGAGACGGGTGGGGGGAATCGAACATCCCCTTTCATTTGCCAGCCCCGTGGATGGAATGGCTTGCCATCCCTCCCTAGGCAGGTTGGCCCGTCCATATAATTTCAACTCTTTATAAAGTAGAACACTTTTATAATTATATATGTATGCATGCTAGACACACTCAAATGGGCAAACTTTTTGAATTAGATGGTGCTACTTTCAAATTCAAGGGATTAGTTTACTTTTGGACATCTTTTGTCTCCCCCACTCTTTTTTCTTAGACACATTTGACGTGGTATTCAAACTTTGTACAAAGATGTGCTAGGTTTATATGTTCAAGTGAAATTTGGAGCATTCCAAAAACTTGGAGATCCAATTATAAGAAGACATGCAATCTGAAACAATATTTGATATCTTTTAGTTTTGACCTCTATTCTATTTTATTTTTGAAATTTGACCAGGGTACTTAAGATAATATATATATATATATATATATATATATATATATATATATATATAGCTAATTTAGAAATTTAAAGGAGATTAAGAAAAATTAAAAATTAAAAGAAAAGATTAAAGGGTAAGAGGTAAAAAAAGTTTGACACAAATAATTTAAGGAGTTCGGTTTTTCAATGAACTTATATCTCCACCTAACTTATCTTCAAGTTAGAATTTTCAAACCCACTCCAATTTTATTCACTACGATTGTTATAGTATTTTTCAACACTCAACACTAAACCTTCATACAATGAGTTTTCTAGCCTCATCCATAAACCTTTACAAGTGTTTTTCTTAAGGTTCACATCAAACCTATTCTCAGGTATTTTCAAGATTCACATTTAAACTTTTCCACCAGTGTTTTCATGCTAACACACAACCTCTTACAGCTAAGTGTTTGTACAAGGGAGCAATAGTAACCCAAAGAGAAAGAGCCTCACTACCCACTTCTTCAACCCAAAAGAATGAGTAAATAAAAGAATCCTATCTCCAACGCTCACTCAATTCATACAAGAAAGATAATCACAAACTCAACAAGAATTTGTTTACAATAAAAAATATACAAAATAAAATTATGAAAGAAACAAAGTTAGTTCAATGAATTTTATATAATAATTTTGCTCCTCAAAGTCTCTAACTCTTCAAATGATGTCTTGAGCTTGTATTTATAATGGAGATGATAGAACATAGTTGTTGGAGGCTCAAAATTCGTGCTCCGCTCATTTTGCTTTCCATTAAATGCTTCTTTACCTTTTTGTATGAATTAGCATATCATAAGCGTGAGGAATGAAAGCTCTAGTCACTGCCTCTAATTATTGACTGTTAGAGGACTAACATGTCACTCGTGAGTGTGATCACAATTGTGGCTAGTGTGCTCATGATCATGCTAAGGATCATGAGATCCATCGTGATAAATACTGGAAGCTAGTCTTATTTTAAAGTGCTGACGATCATGAACGAGGCATGCTTGATCACGATTGTGAGGATGCTCATAAAGAGTACTATGAACTTAAGTACTAAGAGGCCTTTATGGTCATGAGTGAGCTAAATGTACTTATGATCGTGAGAAACACTATGACTTGATGCTTGTGAGAATTTGAATGATCATAAGCATGCATGGATAGATCATGATTTTGGGATGGATCATGAGGACCATTGTGCTGTTCTAAAATTAAAGATTACTTGGTTCATGGTCGTGAGGCACTTGATCACAATCGTGGTTTGCATGATGACAATCATGGAATCCATCAAAAGAGGTGCTGAAAACTTTAAAATTTTGTATTCTTTGCCTCCAATTGGTTGCAACATATTTCTATCTTATACACATAAACATATGAATTAGTGAATCAAATTTGATTTGTTATGGTTATAACATGGATAATTACATCATGCAAATGATATATATATATATATAAGTTCTGCTCTTTCATGCAGACAATTTAATCTAGTGAAGGTTGAATCTGGTAGCTCTCTTATGGTTTCTTGACTTTAAAAAAACATGTCCACCAAAACAAGTTTTAAAATTTTAAAATTTTTTATTTTTTTCTTAATTAGTGATAGGGGAATATTGCCATTTAGTACAGAAAAAGAAAAAAAAGAGTAAACACAAGTTTCATGGTTTCTTTGGGAGCTCATTAGCCACTGGAATGAGTTAAATAAATCTCTAGTAAGTTAATTGATTTAATCTTTAAAGATTGTAGTTACATATGACAACTGCTGATAAGAGTTTTTGTTTAAAACTATAAAGTTTTACCAAATTTAATTTGCAGAGACTCTTTATTTTTCCACCATTGAACAATTTTTTGTGTAATTGAAAGTACTAATCAAAATCCGAAATGTAGTTAGATTTATTCCCCATTTTGTCACTTGGAATTCAATTTTTTTATGACAATAATTAAAATTATTTTAAAATGTACAAGTCATATAAAGAGATGCAAAATAAATCAATTCAGATGTACATAGAATTAGTTTCAACAAAATATTATGGGCTTATTGATAATAAAAATTTTACATGTTGTAATTTTTTATAATTTTATTTTAATTTTTAAAATTTAATCAAAATATTTTAATTTAGTCAATTGTTGGCAATTTTAACATAGATAAAGATATTTGGTCAAATTAAAATTAAATAAAATATGTTGACTTGACATCAATAATATGTCAAATTTATTCTTTATAATTGTGAATTTATAAAGATATATAGATATAAGGGTAGGCATATCACCCTTAATGGATTGATCACTAACCATTGTTACTTAATCATGCACAAATTCACGTCTCATGTCATTTTTAATAAGATTGAGAGTAACAAGGTTTCAAATAATGAATTGTTCATGTTGTAGTGTAAACATACCAATACCAAAATTTCTACAACTTATTTTGGTTTTAAACCTAATAGCATGTTGTGCAAGCTCCAAAATCTTGAATTTCTATGGGTCACATTATTGCGGGCTTAGCACTTCATTTTCATATTTTTGATCTAAAAACCTCTAACATGCAACTTTTTCAATAAGGTACACTTCATAGTGATATCCTATTATGAGCAAAAGTAATAACAGGAAGGATGGGATTGCGCAATCCCACTACAGGGAAGTGTTTTGATTTGAGGCAGTCTACCATGGCTCGCCAATTAATGTTGATTCCTAAAGAGCAAAAGGAAGAAGAGGTGGAAGAGATAGCACCTTAATCGGGTTAAACAATGGATGAAGTAGGTTGGCAATAAGTTCTCCAAAGACTTGATGCCATTAAAAGAAAATTTGATGAAAGATTCGACATAATAAAATATCGCATTGAGAGCATAGAGTATGAGCAAAATTACCATAATTTTAATTTTTGCGAGTCCACCAAAGCTTCGGGCTACAATTTTCCTTCTCAATTAACTCCAAATTCACCAATGCAATGGGAGTAATTATTCACTCTTTTCTCTTTTCTTTTATTTTGGTTATTTGTTTTGTGATGTGCATAATTGTTTTTCTTTTATTGTGTTTTGTTTTGCATACACCCTTGAGTTTCACATTGAGGGCAATGTGAAGTTTAAATGTTTTTAAGGGGAGGGAGGGGGTTGATGGTGTTATAATAGTTTGTTAATTTTTTTATTAATTTAGTTTTAAATTTTAGCATATAGGTGCATGTACATAATCAAAATGCCTCATTTTTTAGTCTTTGCACCTTATCATTTTGATGAATTAAGCACATTAGATTTAGTTTTCTTGAGCATGTATAATAATCTCCAGTATTTAATGTTTGGTTTGAGCTCTTTAAGCTTAATTGAAAATTTGAAATTGGAGGTTTTTGAACTTTAATGAGTCTAATGCTTACTTTTTCACTTGAATGATCGAAGTTTATGAGTTGATGCTTTTGGAAGTGTTGCGAATGGAGTAAATCTAATGTTTTATGATAATTTTTGAGTTTAGTATATGGTATGTTGGCTTGGGTTCTCAATATATATAAAAAAAGTGCTAAGGAGCTAAAATGTTAATTTAAAATCTTTACAAGCTCCAATTACTCCGATGCTCTAAAAATGAGTAAAAGCATGTAAAGGACCCTTTCGACGGTATATATATATAGACACACACGCACATGCACACACACACACACACACCATGTATTAGACTTGGAATTTACTAATGATTAAGATATGCTCTATTTACTTTCACTTTTCTTAAGTTTTGACTTGTGGATTTTCGTGAATTCAAGTGAAAGTTTGTTCTACACTTTGTAAATATATGCACCTTTAAGTTCTAGTTGTTGGTTTTGCTCTTTGAATTGTAAGCCTTATATTAAATGAAGATTATAATCGAAGCTCAAGTTAAATTTGTCAATGCGTTAAATTCTTTGTTTTGGCAAGTGAACTTATTGAGCTAGCTTGAGGACAACAAGGATTTAAGTGTGGGGATATTTGATTGTGTTAGCATTTTATTATTTTATAGTATTTTCTTGATATTTTTTTAGTATAATTTTTGTTTTAGTTAGGTTAATTATGTGTAAATAAAGACTTTGACGATTTTATTTTGTTTTGTAGGTGGATTGAGGATTAGAAAAGCGAAAAAAGAAAATTTTTAAAAATTTTGGAAGTTATTGACTGCTGCGGACACATGAGGGTGCTACGTGGATATTTTATACTTATTTTAAGTTAACATTTAATTATTTTTACTTATTATAGTGTGATTATTTAGTAAATTATTGTTGAAATATGTTAATTTATGATTGTAATTATTAATTTTGCACTTCATGTAAGTTAGGGTATTTTTCATGGTAATTTATTTATGTTTGCATAATTCATATAAAGTTAGGGTTAATTAAAGTTTTAGTTTAGTATTAGGATATGTTTTAGGTAAATGTTAGATGGATTTAATGTATTTTTCCATGTTTTGTTAGGTTTGAAGACTCAAAAGTTAAATAGGAGGCAATTAAAGGACAATCAAAGCCTAATTCAATAAGGAAAATGAGTTAAAAGTTTGTTACGACCGTTACTGTAGACGGCGGGGTTTAGCGCGCGCCCAAGTTTATTGCAACCGCGACACTGTTTGAGCTCAGGGCTCTAGGGAACACACTAACCATTGTCACAAAGACATGGCGTGGAGATGAGGAGTCGCCACCCAGGGTAACAACTGGGACAAATAGAGAGTGGTGGTAACTCGATTCTCTAATACAAGCTAGCACCACAACCAGGAGTTC
>CATIWM010269954.1:0-12811 GCA_949671775.1 Mallotus repandus
CATTACCTAATATTATATAAATATTAAAAACATTACATAAATATTAAAATATTACATAAATTAAGATATTTTATAATATAATAATAAATGACAGTTAATATTTATTAGACTATTATTTTTAAACTAATTTTGATTTCAATCATAAAAAAATTGGATTAAGATAATTAATTATTAAACTAAATTATCATTAAATTAAATATAATATTTAATTATATAATATTTATAAATGACTATTAAAATTAAATAATTTGAATGAATATGTAAAAAATATAAAGTATGAATTCAATTTGTAAAAATAATAAAAAGTAAGAAAATAATAAATAATAAGAGATATAAAATAATATATTAAGAATTTTTTTTTTTTTTAAATTGATGTTATGGGTTAAAAATAAAATTCTATATAAACAGTAAATTTTATATAAAATATGTAATAAATTTACTGTTTGGATGGAAGATGACCTAACCCGTGGGATGGACACTAGTTACCCTATGATTTGAGGGTTTGAGGGTTTAAGTACGGCACGCCAGCACAAACATCTGTGGAAAACGGAAATAGTGCTCGCAAGCCACTGTTGTATTCCACGTCTGTAAAAAGTTTTTTTTATATAAAAAAAATCTAGCAGACCGTTTACGTCTGTTAACAAATGCTTGTGTTGGGCAATGGGCAGCTACCACGTGCAATTTTAAAGCCATACACATAATATAGCAGCGTCTCCCCTGCTGATTTTAGGAAGCAGCAGCCAGCAGAGAAGAAAAAGAGAAATTGAAATGGAAGAAGAAGCAGCCTCACTATTCAGAAACAGATACTGGGTATTGAGGCATGGAAAAAGCATTCCAAATGAGAGAGGTCTCATTGTTTCTTCTCTGGTTCGTCTCTTTTTCTTTTTCTTTTTTCATTTTATTTTAGTATCTGGGTTTGTTGAGTTCTGATAATTTTGTTTAACTCTGTGGGTCTGACCCAAACAGGAAAACGGCATTCGTACAGAATACCAATTGGCCCCTGATGGTATCTATCAGGCACAGTTAGCTGGAGAGTCATTTCTTAAGGTATCTATCTATGTGCTCGAGGCTAATGAGTTTTGTCCTTTTTGGTTTCCTTGACCAAAAACAAATTTTTCTTTTTCGTTGAGTTTGTTTTTTTGGTGGGAACACATCTGGAAGCACATTGTTGAACTTGATTAACCATACTGATTTCATTTCACTGCAATTCCCTTTCTTGGAGAAGTCTAATGCAAAAAGGCAATTCAATTGAATTCCATTTTATCAATTCTTGTGCTTGGAAATTTTGCCATTGCTAGAATTCAAATTTTCCTTCTTTAAACAACGTATTAAATAAAAAGCATTTTAAAATAAAAGTGAAATTATGCCACAATTCACATGATTTTGTGGGAATTCCATTCAATTAAGTTCTTGCACGCAAAACAACCGATTTTTTTTTTTTTTTTTGGTTTAAATTGAGACTTTTAAAGGTTATTGATTATCATCATCACATGCTAAAGGTCTTATTCAATGTTTTACCAGAAGTAGCACATAAGACTAAAGCTTGAAGTTTATGGAACAGAATTACTATATTACCGTTTCTGGTTAAATTTTCTTAAAAGTATAAACTCATAAAACTTCATTGGTTGTTAGATGTTGGAGAACAAAACCAACTTGTTTGACTAGCCGTTCTTTCTCTCCACCTGTATCATACAGTCATTGGATCATTCATTCTTTGGTCCTTATATAGATGGTTTCCTAGAAGAACTGTCAAATAGAACAACTTTGTTTCCTTCGTTTCTTGATAGGAATACTGGTTATATTTACATTCAATACTTCCTACAATCCTTAATATGATGCTCTATAATACTAATGAGAGTTGCATATGAGACTCAAGAATTCAAATTGGTTTTCCATTTAAAATGCGTAGGGACTTAGATTAATGGATTTAATCTACTCTGAGGCATATCATTTTACAATGATCTGATCCAAATCCATAATTAAGTGTATAACCTGTGCAGGAACTTAAGGAGCAGAACGTGCCTCTTGAAAGTGTCCGCATCTGCTACTCTCCATTTGCAAGAACAAATCATACTGCTAAAGTTGTTGCATCTGTTTTGAATATTCCATTTGAAGGCCCTCAGTGTAAGGTGACATTTGACCCCTCCTAGCATGGCCTTTCATTAAGCAGAAGTACATGCATGCTGTACTTCAAGTACAAGAAAAAAGAACCTTAAATGGAGCAATTTAGTAAATGACCTTTTTGTGCTTTCCTCAAAAATAGCAAAATTGCAAATTGTGGCATATTGATTAGGTGGTATTGTTGCACTAGATGTTAACCTCACTTGGTCAACCTCCAACTTCTACTTTGCAAAACAAGCTGCATCAAACCAGATGCTTTGCTCTTTGATTTGCGCCTGCATTTCCTCTTTTCTTTATTATCAATCATTCTCATCTTGTGGGCTCCTTACTGTGTTCAATCCAGTTTACTACTTTTGCACTTTTGAAATTGATTACTCTGCTGGATGTATGGTCTTTCTGTCTCAGAAAGGGAAATACTTGATCAGAATGAAAATTTATAACAAACTTCATCAGCTTCTAATCTTTTCAACTATAGTGAGCTTTTCATTGACTTGTTACTTCCATTTTTTCATGTCTTGTTTATACATAAATATTACCGGATAGGTGATTGAAGACCTTCGGGAGCGTTACTTTGGTCCTCTTTTTGAACTTATGTCACATGAAAAGGTATGCTGATACATTATAAGGTTTAGTTTCAGCATTTGTCAGGACTAAGGATATAATATACATTCAGCATGCCGGACTTACTTGATCCTAAAGTCATGGTGACATGGATTTTTTTTTGTGCATAAGTGTCATCTGGGTAACTTGGGATTATTAGTAATTCAGCTGGCTCTCATGTTATTAACTTAACGTTTTCAATTGTCCAGCTGGAACCTTGTGATAGAGTGGCTTTATAATTCGAAACTTAATTGTCTTCTTTCTTTCATCAACAGTATCCAGAAATATGGGCTCTTGATGAAAAAGATCCATTCATGCAACCAGAAGGTGGAGAAAGTGCTAATGATGTTGCTGCTAGACTTGCAAATGCCATGGCAATTATGGAGTCAGAATTTCAAGGGTAACCATATTCTTATATTGCTTCGCACTAAAGAACACGTGATCCAGGAGTCATAAAAGCTATGATAATAAATTCAGGACTTTTCTTAGTATGCCATTACCTTTCAGATGAATTCAAAGATAAATTCTGGTGAATAATCAGTGGTATTTTTCAAAGCACTTCATCACAACTTTGTCTTGCAAAGTGCTTGTTTCATTTTATGGGTTGTTCTGCAGTTGTGCAGTACTCATTGTTGGCCACGGTGATCCCTTGCAAATCTTGCAAACATTACTAAATGCAGCTAAGCAGCAAACAGGATCTACTTGTGATAACTTGGCTTCAAGAATTCAAGCAGTCAAAGTCCCTTCAATCTTGTCTCAGCACCGGAAGTTTGCCTTGCTCACCGGAGAGCTTCGGCTTGTTATATAATCAATGCTATGTGCCAATTAGATAAACAATATGAATTCTGCAAATTATTTTATGTACTATAGCTCCTGCAATTGTTTTTGTACCGACAGTTGGAAAGTAACTTGGCCAGATGGACATATAGTAGTCATATCAATAACCTGTGCATTAGGTTCAGGAGATTGAATTTATGGCTCTAGCACATCTGTTCTTATTGGATTTCTTTTTTTTTTTTTATTATTAGCTTACTTCCTGTAATAAATCTTTGCATTTGCTAAACTGGAAAACAAAGACGTTGGATTATGTTATTGATGTAAGTCATATGACTCGTATTGACGAAATTGCTTTTAAGTGAAGCCTATAAAACTCTCTGCCTTTTATTATTCATGTGATGCAATCGGCTAATTTTTTTCCCCAGTTACTTCTGTTTTTACAGTCCAAAGTTCTGCTGTTGTGAGGGTGCATCAAAAACTTTAATTAAGAGTTCAAAGACTCATTGAACATTTTATGTTGATATGAGCACATTTTGAAATGTAGCAGACCAATCCAATCTCATATGAAAATTTGCCTCTAGCTCATGATTTAGATTAGCTGAACAAATAATACAGTGAAATTGTAAAAGTTTAAAAATGTGCTAAATCGTTAATACTATTGTATATTAAGGGAGATCATTTCATTAGCCACAGAAAAAGGCAATGCCAACATACACTTTTTGACCTCTAACAAGGAACAAAAATTTCTCATCAAGCTACAAAATAATTAATTCAGAAGCGAAGAAAAAATACAGTATACAACAAGCTTATGGACATCTATGCAAGGAGTGAAGTATCTCACTCTGCAAGCCTTGTCGTAACTCTGTACAACATTTCAAAGCCTAAGCTATCCAATAGGCCAGCGTGAAAGTACCTCAGCACTGGACGAGAAACTCTTCACATGAAAAATCTGAACCAAAAATTTTAATCTCCTTGTGAAGCTGTAAAATAATTATGCACATGTAGAACAGCAGCCAGCCAATCAGGAAAATCATTACGTATATGCAACATTTGAATCTGGACCTTCACTCCGTTCAATTTGCTGAAATTGTCTAATCTTTTGTGACCCATCTACGTCCCCTGATCTGAAACCCACCATAACTTTGGTCACTGCTACTTTCTCCCCCACTCTCTCCACTGGTATATCCTGATTTTCGGCGGTTCTTCTTTCCCCTTGCTACCCCACTGTCACTAACACTACCATTTAAGAGGGGATCATCTATTCCACGGATCACCTTTCGTGTGGGTGAAGAAGTGGCAATACAACTGTCATCTTTTGTTCTTCTCTTATCCTTGTCATGTTTCTTTATGTTTTGAGATATCTTATGCAGTTTCTCATTAAACTTTGTAATGCCCTTTTCCATAGGTTCCACTGCTTGGTTTACAGTAAACTTCACATCATTCATGATCTGCATAGGTTACAGATAGTAAATTCAGCACCTAATATACAGAGAAATAATTTCTTTATGACAAAAAAAGAAGTGATGAAAAGATTCATCAAGGCATTATTCAACACATTATACCTCCTAAATTCGACCAGATGTATGTAAATATTAAATATCTCAGTTTGATCATGGTACCGCCCTTCAACCATCATTTCCCTAGTTTGAATTGCTATTGTTATTATGTAGGTTTACCATTCTTACTACTTACCACTACCACAGATTCTTGTCCTCTCGACTAATAATACCACACATACAAAAAGGACAACATCCACATTGACCAACACATATTTCGTACAAATTCAAAAACAACTTTCTGCTGCGATAATCCTTAGCTACTTAAAACTTCATTCCAGAATATTGACCAAAAAGTATATCTGACAGTAAGAGATATATTTGGCAACAATATCATTTCACATTAACCTCTATCAATGGACAAGTCAACATCCCAACCAAAAAAACACAATAACAAGACTTCTTTATTACGTACATCTATATATGATGTCTCCCATCACTTATTGCACAACCAATTGGGACAAACCAAATAACAAATAGTTTGCTTGCATTCCATAGAATCTTTCTTCTTGAGAGAGAGTACCTTGATCAAAGCAATCTCTAATATACAAATGTACATGCACCCAAAACTTATCCAAATATAAGGCAAAGTAAGGTTTTGTTCATTTTTCAATGCAGCAAGCTTGAGAAATAAGACCTAATGGGAAGTAGCAAAATATCCATGTTTGATTTGCTAGAAAGTATAAAGTCAAATGTCATTCCTTTCAGCAATATAATTTCCTCAAATCCAAGGAAGAGATGTCAGCATAGTGGAAATGCCAGCACCCCAAACAATGTAAAGCAAAGAACAATCTAGACATGATTTGTCCCACCAATTCAATGCAAAACTAATCAGGACAGGTCAGTACTTCATTTATTATCAACCATAAACTTTTTTTTTAAAAAAAATTTTAAAAAAAAATCTCTAAGCAATGCAGTCATTAAATAAAAAAGAATCAAAACCTCATTAAAATATCTGACAATTTGGTTCTCTGCCAACCATAACTTTCTTTAAAAAGAAAAGAAATAAAAACCTCCAATCAATGCAGTCCTATGATAAAAAAGATCAAACACCTAAAGCTCATTCAGATATATGACAATATAGGTTTCATTTATTTATGTATAAACTTGAGAATCCAGACTTGTTGAAAAACTGGTAAAATGACCATGTTTGACTCATCGAGAGTATAGAGTCAAAGGAAAATGAGATACCCTTTGACAACATAGTTCCTCAATTTAAGTAACTAAATTGCCATAAGGGGATGGGTTCTAGCAAGGCGAAATTAAGATAAGCATACCTGGAATATATTCAAATAATTTTATTTTCGAGCAGGAAGAACATAATTGTATTTTCTAATATAATTCCTAAAACATTAGTTAATGAATTAAAAAAAATACAGTGCACTTCCTGAAGAAAGCAAATGTAATTCCCCTGTAAAAATATCTTTTCAATAAATGCGACTTTTCACATGGTTAAGTAAATCCCCAGAAAATAAAGGAGGAAGCAACTATGAATAACAGAGTTATATTGGATGGTAAAGATTTTAATTTCAGATAGCTATAGGATAAACCATATTGAACAACTTAAGGCTATAATCCTGATCCACCACCGTTCAAAAAGAAATTGCCAAACTACTCCAAAAGAATAGTATTAGCAAATGAAAGAAAACTTACAAACCCACCACCACCAACAACAACATCCCGAACACTTTCTTTAAAGGTCATCCCACGCTTGACATCAATGTCAGGCTGAGGGAGGCGTAACTTCGTGGGTCTTTCACTATCTCTAACCTCATCTGGATCTAGAGGGCAGTCAACAGATGCATAATCTCCAAGAACAGAAACACCTCCAGGAACACGGTCACCCATCTCCTCATAAGGCTTTGAAGGGAACACATACAGATGAACAGCAGAAGCAATGCCCATCTGTGCTGGATGAATGAATAGACTTGTTATACTTTAACGGTTTGAAAGAGAATTAAAGCAGTTAAAGATTTATAGCCGAAATCTGAACGAGGAACTCACATTTACAGGACTACATTCCCAGGACACGAAATAACTGAATCAAGTATTTAACTTATTAAATATATACATCCAAGTCCATCCTATGGTAAAGCTGACATGATGGCAAATGTCAAAAGTTCATATGATATCACTTCAATGAAGCTCAGTTATCATCGTAACTTTATCCCTAAGATTTGAGGCCTTGAAAGAAACATCACAACAATGAAGCTTGATAAACACTAGTGACTATAAAAAGGCCTAAATATGACTCATGTTACCCATGACTTGTCATCCAAATGTAATAAATCTGTTAGAAGTTCAATTCTCTCAACAACCATGAATCTTCCTGCCAGTACAATTTAACAGCCGTTATTTTTTTTCTCTTTGAGCTTAACAGAGGGATTGAGGTCCATAGAACAATAAAACAAGCCAGGTAGCTTTACATCCCACACCACAGGCAGCACAAGTCTTGTAGCTGCACTTTCTTCCATAAGCTCATTCTAAAAGCCAGCATTTTGTAATTTAAACTTTACATCTACTTGAGCCTTTCCAGTTTCCAAGGTTATGGAATTTTTTTTTTTCACTCAAGGAAATAAATAAAGAAATGCTTCTGCTCCAACTTGGAGTCAAGCATCAGGTTTTGAATCTCCTGCAACCATCAATAATCTTGTGGTGAAATACTGATTCAACCATGATAGAACCTGGGTTTGATATCATATAAGAGTGCAAAAATCTGAGTTATTGACAAATTTGAATTTGCCTTTGAAAATCAGACTACCATGTTCTAACACCTAAGAGACATTAATAATCACAGCACAAATATATCATAAACCAGCATAACTACGACATAAGACTAGAACATTTGTTGCAGAACTCATAGCTAAAGGATAGAGACTGACAACATAAGACATTTTCACCATTATGACTCAATTAGTACAATGAACTTTCTACCAATTAATCCATTATCCAAGGCAGAATATATATTCATTTTGTTAATACAATATTCAGAAATGAAACAACGCCAAAAATCAACAATGCACCAAAAACAACCTAAGCAGTTACAGTAATTATATTTAAAGAATATCAGTTTGTTGTTCTATAAAATGCAAGTGGAAAATAGTATTGGCCATGAAAGCCCTATACCTCTATACAGATGATGAAGTCCTGGACAGCTGATTTCTGCAAGCCTTCTGCTAAAGCACTTTTGAATAAACCAAAGTAGTATAATAGAGCAATTCCTACTCCTTGCCACCAAGTCAAAAACACAATTGATTTAAATGTCAGGAACTTGTATAATGGTTTTATGTGTGCCAGTTCATCATGTGTAGCAGTATAAAATTGAACTAGACAGTACAAAGCCCAAGATTGACTGAAATTTAGAACCACTGCCATGTAGGGATACCTACAAAAATAGAATTGCCACAACAGTTAGGGAACTCCAATGCAATTAGGGCTCTCATAAGAAACATTCTTTATGTTCCAATATTCCAAAAACAAGAGAGAGAGAGAGAGGGATCCTTCATAAGAATTTTATTTATCAAAAAATATCTTACAATTCAGAAGTGTGAAGAATAGCTTAATAAAAACTTTCGGAACAAGTTTTGCAACAGAAACAGTAATAATATTGCAATTTAAAATAAAGAAACTATTGCCTTACAGGAAGAAGATAATAATGAATGTGAATATTTCATAGTATTCAGCCAATCATCTTGACCCTGTAATATCACTGGGATAAAAAGGAAATTCTGCAAGTGGTTTTTGCGCCATGCAAGTGTTGCATTGATACTCAACTCAATTAAGGTTTAAACCCAAACTAGTCAAGGCTGACCACATGAATAATTTTCCAGTATTTCACTCAATTTAGGGCTACCTTTTCAGAGAAAACTAGTGCCATAAACATTCCCCAACCGGGACCACAACCGGTCAAACCGGAACCGGTTTATGGCCGGTTCATCTCCCCTATGGGACCAGAACCTACGGTTCCAGTTCTAACTCAGCAAATTTAAAAAAAAAAAAGAAAAAGAAAATGAACTTGTCAAACTGGCCGAACCGGTGAACCAAACCAGAACTGACCAAATCAGAACCGGCCTTGAACCGGCATGGGGGCAGAACCAGCAGTTCACTGAACCGCAGCCACCCCTACCTAGAACTACCTCACATTTACTGGCCATAAAGCACATTTGCAAAGAGATTACATATTCACAGACTTAAACTCCTAGACTTCTAACTTATTCAAAGACTTAAACTCGTAGACTTCTCAACTATGCTTTTCGGTATTCTTGTTAATAAAAAAAAGAAACAAAAGAAAGGAAAGTGGAAAAGGTAAAGAAGGGCAAGAGAATCCAAGAAAATCAGATTTAAAGGTGCATGGATGCCAAAAACTGAAGGATTAATTGGCAGTGATTATGAACACGGTAGGCCTGGTAGATCTCATAATCCCAAAAGGTCAATAGCCTTTTCAAGGACTTTTGCAGCATGCCAACACTAGACAAAATAGATCGAAAATTTTCTAGTTTAGTGAGAGTGTCAATTCCAGTGGGAAACTTGCCAATGGCAGCAACTTGTAAAGCCCCTTTTCCATGCATTGCGCTTAGAAGAAGACATGAATTTAAGCCATATGTGCTCTTGCTAGATATCACCTTGCCTGGCTCTAGTAAAAGCTCTAATCAGCATGCTATGCTTTCTGCCATGGTGCACATATCTAACAGCTATGGTGACATGCCTCAACACCACCTGCCATGCTTATTTTTGCTACACCTGACCCCAATACAACACATTGCTCCTGTGGGATACTCCAATGTGATATATGTTTGGATCGGCATCATAAAATATAATAAAATTTTAGGGGCATTAAAGAGGAAGCCATGCTGAAACTATGTTCATTTACTATTAACAAGAATAAATGAGGCCTAACTAAATTTTTATAAACAAATATATTTTGTAAATAAGTTAGTTCATAAAATTATTCAAAAGATTAATATACTCAATAGATTACGCATAAAATGCACAAATGTTAGCATAAACATTTAAGCCATGGTTATAATTCTTACTATACTTAATTTTGGCAAAAAATGTAACTAATTAAATACCTATTAAGTAATTTAACTTTCTTTATCTCAAACGAAAATTAAGTTGTGGTTATAATTCTTACTATACTTAAGTTTGGCATTAGAAAAGGTAACAAATTAAATACTTATCAAGTAATTTATCTTTCCTTACCTCAAACGTAATTTATACAACTGCAAATACCAGTAATTGAGGTTAAATGATATACTAACAGTCCTAAATGAACTTAACAAACTCTTGCTCAAGCTTGGCTTGATTATTAAACAAGCCTCAAAAATAAGGCTGAGAATCACCAGTTTACAAACTTGAATGAGATCCAACAATTGATTATCTAACTGAGCCACCAAACAGTCCACAATCGGCTTAATTCTTTAGAGCCCTATGACTACATATCCATATGAACTACAACTTAAGGAATGCATGCAACACCACTCCGCCAAAATAAATAGATCGACTACGAGAATGCATGACAGATCTTCCTCTACATCATTTAAGGAGGAAAATCAAGAATGACATAATCAAGCAACTGCTGCTACAAGCAACGTATGCATAGTTAAATAGCAGAAGCACAGGAACATCTACATCTACTTATCATAATAACTCCATAAGCTCTAATTTTTTACATAACTTTACAAAAAAAAAGCAGGTTTAAAAAAAATCCAATCGAAAAACAAAATATTATATGCCAAGCATAATAAATCAGCTTACCCACATCCCACTTTGAATTCCCCTTCACAATAGACACTGAAGGCTTCAAGAACTACTGCTAATATTGCACTCAGAATCTTGATTAGCATCTGACGTCAAACAAATACAATATATCATTTTATGCAAACTAAAAAGGAAAAATGTATTGGAATATAAAATTAAAACCAAAAGATAAAAAAAATTTTGAAAAGTGAACATACATATTGAACAATGCCAAACTTGACAACTTGATAAAACCACTGACCAAGTCTCCAAGGTTTTAAGATGTAATTCATTGGAAAAGGATGCTTCACAAATCCTGTATCATCACCGTGTTCCAGAAGAG
Organism: Mallotus repandus; assembly: GCA_949671775.1. Taxonomy (NCBI): domain Eukaryota; kingdom Viridiplantae; phylum Streptophyta; class Magnoliopsida; order Malpighiales; family Euphorbiaceae; genus Mallotus; species Mallotus repandus. The sequence continues at coordinate 11,137 of CATIWM010269954.1, forward strand.
GAGTCTTATAACTTGCACGTCCTTTTCTTTCCATAAATTCAATTGTTCTTTCTTCCCCACCTTTAATAAGAAACAAAATTGGGAGAAAAAAAAAGGAAGCAATATGATCACCAGAAGAGACCTGAATTCACATCAATCAAAAGAAAATTTTTTCTGTCTTTATGATTAAACATGCAAAGGTCTAATGCAGTAGATGCAGAGCCACAAAAATCTTAACCAAAAAATTCCAAAAAGTAAACAAAGCACTACAAGAAACATTCATTTGTTTAGACCATTGCAATACAAATTGGAGTATGGCATATCATAAATACCACATAATGGCCTTCAAAATACATAAACCAAGACATAGGACATATCTGCACCAGGATTGCAAAACATATTTAATTAAGTTTAAATGTCTCGGTGCACGCAGACTTAAGAATCATGAAGATCTGCATTCATCATTGCCAAGCATAAGTGCTCATAATTGAAACAACTTAAAAGGAGAATGTAGTGTTACATTAAACTACTTCCATTTTATTGTATCTGCAGCTATGAACCAAATATGGGAATGTATTCATCACTTGTGTTGTATAATGTAACCCAAGCTTTATATTTTTCACAACGAAGCCACCATGTAATCCATTTATTATTAAACTTTATTCATTAGTCCAATATCATTGAAACTCAAATGAAAAAAATATCATGACGGCTATCTGCAATTTTTATTTCCCAATGACCTTGACAAACATATTTGGTGCAACTCCAGTAGGAAATCAAATGCGTCTGTTTGCAGAACAGCTTTCTGAAAGCAAACGTAAAAATACCTCTTGACAATAACAGCTTGCATCGTGCATAATAAAATGCAAGGGATAACATAAATAAAACCTTGACGAGAACATCTCTAATAAGGGACATACCCAAGCAAGCAACGAGATATCTTCCAAAGCAATACATGGCAAATGATTCATAGCAGTCCCTTAGAATCTCAATGTAAACACTAATTGATGGGTTCACCAGCGACGCAAACTGTTTAAAACAGCCAAGTTAGTAAAAAAAATGAAACACAGCGTAAATGAAAATTAAATATTACATTAACCATCATCCTGAATCAACTTTTATTATTAAAAAGTTGATACTAAGAAATCTAATAACAAGTAATTCAAAAATAATCAAATAATCTTCATTAACTAACGAACTAACTCACCGATTCAATGGCATAACAAGGAACCATTAAGATAACCCCAATCAAAAATTTTTGCTCCTAAGAGAAGAAGCAATCAGAAAATCAAATGACTGATGACACAGAAAAGCACTAGCAGGAAACAAAAGAAACATGAGAGAAATGTATTGTAATGAAAAGAAGGAAACCTCAGGATTCTTGTAAGAAGAAAGGTGCTCGAATACAAGATAAAATGACAAGGAAAGTGAAAGAATCACAAAAGCTAATGCCACCAAAATTGCCCATAATGGGGTTGACCGGGCCAATATCAAAAAGAAAGCAGTGATGGTAAGATCCTCCTGATACTTCTTCATCTGCTGCCGACTGTACTCTCAGCTAACATACTTCAGAATTTTGCCGATCCCATAGCACCAACTGCTGCGGAGGACCAAAAGACCCATAACCCGAATTAATTTACAAACAAGAACAGCGGCAACAATGGTTTTTTGGATTTTGAAGTTGATCATGGCATGG
>CATIWM010269977.1:0-36271 GCA_949671775.1 Mallotus repandus
TATGCATATGTAATATTTGAATTTTGTATTTATTTTATGAGATGTTTGAAATGTTTGTTTTAGCCTTTAGAATTTAATTGATGTTTATCTTCATTAAGTCGCGACTCACCAAATCGCAATTATTTTTCCAGATAGAGAAGCTTGAAGTGTGACTGTTTTGAAGCATATAGCATGGTAGTTAAAGCATGGAGCATAGGTTGTCGGCCGAATCCAGACTCTCTCTCTCCTTGTAGCATACATATGCCCATTAGTTGTTGTAAAATGTTTGTATGCGTGTACAGATAATTATAAGTGTGTGTATAATAATTACATGTGACTAAAGGATGCTTAATAATAATAATATAAGATATCACGATATGTATTAATACTAAGGGTGTAGGGTGTTACAAGTCAAACTAACAAAAAGTGACAAGTACATAGAATGACAATTAGTGTATTTTTTTCAAGTTTAAGTGTTAAAATAATAAAATTGCAAGTTAAGGTGTCAAACTAACAATTGTACTAAATATAGGGGTTATAGATGCATTTTACCATTAGAAAATAATCCAATTAAACCAGTTGAACCAGCTCCAAAAAACACCATAAAAAATCAATAGGATGTCATCCATGTTGACAAGCCATAATAATGCATAATAGAACAATCACACACTAACTGTTAATTTAGTCACTAAAAAACAATAGAAACCTCAATATCACTGGTACATCATAACTATTAATTTGGGCATGAAAGTAGGAATTTGTACGTAACTACTAAGAAACAAATAGATAGATCATAGGCATGCAAATAGTAATAAATTGTTCAGATATTGGCATCAATGGCCATGATGGTGCTAAGGTTCATGGGGTTCATGTACTTCGTGGATCCTGTCATTAGCTGCTGCACAAGAATCCTGATTGCCCTTTCTGTTGGATGGAAAGGATCCCAGAACACATACTGGTCTCTGTTATGGCACAGATTGGACAGCACGGTGCATGTTCCTAGCCCATTGTAAAGCCCCTGTCCACAACATGCTATCTTTGATGTAACAAAACCTGCACCCAACAACAACAACAATTAGATAGTTATTTTTCATGAAACACTCATCTCAGGTTTCTAATTCTGAAGTTTGACATGGGTGGTTTGAGAACTCATAAGTTTAGCTGCCCCAGGTTCAGATTTTATAGCAAAGTGAAAAGAGGGGCAGGATTGAATCTTCCAGCCGTTGATTTGTAGAAAAAGGGTGGGGTGTCCTATGATGTTCAGTGCATCGGTTGATTTCTCTATTAATTAAAAAAAGAAAAGAGGTGCATTTATAAACAAACCAAATTCTTGGGGGTTGTTGATCAAGTCCATGTTCATATTAAATGCATTGGCAGAAATAAAAACATCAGAGCCAATTTGTCTGTTGAGTCCTTGAAGCATTTGAAAGAGCTGAGGGTTGTATATTGCTGCAGCTCTTTGTGGCTCTGGTGAACATTCTCCATTCTTGCTACCATAATAGGCTAGTTCAGCTGGAACACAACCCAATGGTCCTGTCCCAGTCACTAGGACCCTTCTGGCTCCCATCTCATACAACTCCTGGATCATATCACTTATTAATAGGACCAAATTTTTGTTTATAGCCAAAATCAAGATGCACAAAAATACATGAGTTGAAGATACCGTGAGAATTTTCTTATACTCAGAGACAAGATACTGGCAATAATCAGGGAGAGCAAATTGTTGCCTTCTAAAAGAGAAAGTGGGCAAGAAGTAATTGTTAACAAAATCATTTCCACCCAACGTTATGAGGACTACTGCATTGTTTACAAGCTGCTGAGTCTGAGCTTGTCCTATAATTGCACCAACTCTCTGCTGGTACTCCAGGAACAGTTCAAACTGCTTGCACATTCTTAATATGTGTACCTGCAAAATTAAACACTCACTAGTTCACTACTAAATATACATATTCCCTCTGTTATAGAGTTCACTTGGCTTAAACTTTAGGATAGTCAAAGCCCATGTGGCTATGATACACACACACACACACACACACATATATACATGTTTTCGCCTGAAGTTGTGTGCACTTACAAATTGATATCCAGTGTCATTGAGGATTCCAATTCCTGCAGAAGCAAAGTTGGCACCATTGAGTAGTTCTTGGCCATTGAGGTCAGGGTTCAAGTATGGCCATGTTGGCTCCAAGCCCATTGACTCACCTGAAGCAAGTGTTATATTCAAATAATACTATATATCATGTTATATGGAATTAGTGCTATAAAGAAGAATTCTTTGGACTTACTGATTATGTCTGGAAAGCTTAAGCCATTGGAGAAGCGGCCGGTAGGCCGGTGAGACGGGTAGTCAATGCCATAAGGTGGAGAATCAGCACGAGCAGGAGTGGCTAAGTAGTTGTTGTTGCCATTGTCAACAAGAGAGTCACCAAAGACAAAGAAAGCACGAGCTGCCTCTGCCTCATGAGGTGTAACTGTTAGCATTGCCACCACTAGAGCAACACTCATGATAGCGCACACAACTTTAAGGCTTGACATAGTGCAGTTTGTGTGTTCTTAGGTCTTATTGTTTATCTGTTTCTCTAATTCTCAACGACAAAGAGCCTATAGTTTCTGAGTGGTAAGAGATGTGGGTTTACTCATATGCTTATATGCATGTATTTATATGGAGAGAGTTTAAGTAGGTGTAATATTTTAATCCCTTGTATGGGTGCAACAGCAATCCCTTGAGAGAATGGTGTGGTGAGAACAAATGGAAGCTTAAAAATCTTTACTTATATGGCGCAGCCAATAAGTGGGTAGATTGAAGGATGTTCAGCGGTAAGCAGGCACATAAGAGGAAATTATTGCCTGAGTTGGATACATGTGGATCATACTCGTGTAATGGTTCTTATGATATAAAGTAAATATATTTACATTATTATATTTTATTATGGGCTCGATGTAAATATGAAAATTTCTTTACGGTCAATAAGGTCTAACCAGAGACCCTGAGATCCTAAAGTTTCAAGTTTAATCATGGTAACACCAAATATTTATTGATGGGTTTACCACCAAGAGCGAAACTTGTCCAATATTAACAACTAACAATTATGAGAGCACTAGGACGCATGACACTTCTCAGAAAGGTTTCATTCTGAATACAAGTACAACCTTAGCATCAAATTCTTGTAAGCTTTCAGAAATTACCTATGTTACCTACACACATGATGCTTAATACAATATTTCTTAAATGAGAGGATGCTCATCAAATAATTACTTGGACAAACCTTGCAGCCGTTTTGTAAGTTTTTAATTCCTCCTGCGAGCCAGGTTCTTAATTCACTATAGGAGGACCACATAAGCTACCAATGAACTTCACATCATTTAATTCCATAAATGAAGCCAATAAATGAGAGATTATGCCATCCTGATGCTGTAGACTATAGTTTGCCATTATAGGTCAGCCTAATACATCATGCATGTACAGTGGCTACATGCTCCATCTTGGTGAGCTCTGCAATTATGACATGAATCAATACGGGCAAATTCATCGATGTCCCACTTATATTTTCACCTGCATTTCCTCAAGCAGAATGCTTTTTATTGTGGATGTTGAATTTGATGCTAGGAATAATTAATCAAGTTTTAAGTGCTAGTCCAACAGGCAGATGCATTGAGTTCCTAAATTTGTAAATGTATTAATTTTTTAGCCAGCTTAAAATAGTAGGAATAATTGATTTATTTTAAATGAAAGTTGATTTTTTTTAAAAGGATAATTATTAGATTAGATGTTAGTAGTTGGGAATAACATAGGCTCAAACCTCTGTTCATTTACAATCTATCAGGAGCATTGGCATCATGCCATAAGGAATAACAAATTCATTTCATATCATGTGGCATTCAATAGGAAAAAATGCTTGAATAAATTTAAAAAAAAAAAAAAAAACATAGAGCCAGCTTTTCCAGTCCTTAAAGTTTTCTCCACCAACCTAGCAGCTAATACGATTCAAAAATCAGTTCTTGGAGCTACATACCTTTTGCAGCCTTGATATGAGGGTTAAGGATTCTGCAGGCATAAGATTATAAGACGCATTAACAGCAACAAGATCTGGAGGCAATGATATGAGCTTTGTCAACAATTTTGCAGTTTCAATCCCACCACGATTTTTGCTGTATGAAAGAAACAAACTTGTCAATTGTCTACTCACAGATAGGTGATAGCAAAGAAAATTAAATCCATACGCTAATTCAAACCTTATGTTCATCCTGACAAGCTTCAGTTCTCCCATCACACCTCTCTCTAGCTCTTGAAATCCATCTAAGCCCAGTCCAATGCCTCCAATATTAAGTTCTCTAGTATATGTGCCCAAAAATTTCTCAAAGCTCCAGCTATTGGGCTGGAGAAAAGTAATTTTAAAGCCAATACAATTCAAGAAAGAAACACAACTAATACAGTGCCGCTTCTATGCCAGGGGGTTAGGGAAACAAACCTGCCAAGGTAAATATCTGCAAGCGTGAGAGAGTTCAATGATTTTTCTAGGTTCGAAAGAGTATCTAAAAGAAGGATCACTCCTCCCCTGACATGATGAGCAATATTATTAAAAACAGTAGATTGATTGTTTGATATTTTTGCATAGCACAAATCAAAACTCAAATGAACTCAATGTTCCATTGTTTTTGTTCATGATAATACCTGCAAATCCATGAATAAACCAATTTTAGGCTGCAGATAGAGTAGAGAGAAAAAGGTACAATGCAATTCAGGACTCATCTCCACAGTTGCTCCATAATACAGCTACAGACACATTTCACATTTCACTTCCATATAAATCCATGTGTGTGTATCTGCATTCTAGTAGCTAGAATCATTTGCTATGATTTGAGGAAGGTTGTTTTTATAAAAATGGTGTAATGTGATGTTCTTAAAGCTAAATATAGCTATAGCAGAAGTAGAAGCAGAGCATAATATGAATATGTTTAATCACTATAAAGGAGGCTTTCATCAAGCATGCATGGCTGGCTTTGGGTGTTTTAAAGAGGGCATTCATAAATGTGTTGAGGACGATAGGAGCACCACTAATTTCTGGACTGATTTTTAGAGTTTGTACAGATGAGGGGCCTCTAATTTATCATGCTTTGATAAGAAAAAAAAAAAGGTTCATTTCTTTATCCTGTTTCTAATCAATGTTTTCGTAAATTTTGTTTATTAATTTAATTCTCTATCAGTGTCATTTCTTTTTTTCCATTAGATAGTTAAAAGGGTGAATTGCTTAATGAGCTACTGTTTAGTTGAGTTGTCTACTGGGAAAGCTACTACTTAGTGAATGAAATCTTGATATGGGGGAGCTATTTTTATGCTAGAGGTTCAAAAGGGAGCTCCTTTTGCATAAATACAACAACAACCAATCAATCAACAATTTCATAAATCAATCAACGAAAACAATCAATACACAACTTTCAATTTCAATTTCTTTTTTATCATTTCAGATTCATTTGTTATTTTTCATGTTTAATGCAATCAAAGTTTTTTTATTTACAATTCTCTAGTTATTTCCTCCACAAAAATTTTCAGTTTTATAATACTTCTTTAGGTTTTTGTATTATTATTTTTTTAATTTTCTGACAATTCTCAAGTTCTGTAAATTTACTTTTCAAGCAACATCATAAATATTGTACAACTAGTTTAAGAACTCAATAGGCATGTTTGGTTAAATTATTGTTGATAGCTAATAATTATTACTAGTAATTGATAACTATAGTTGATGATTGGTAGATGATAATTAATCAATACTAAATGTTATATATATATATATATATATATTATAATAAAAAAATATTGTAAATGGTTTTGTTTATATGATTTCAAAAAATGAATACATCAAATTTTATTTTAAATAAAATACTAATAGTATTACTATTATTAATATTAGAAAGAGTGAGTTGTACAATTTTTTATTGATATATAATTTTTAATATTTTTATTTGTGTGGTTAATATTAATATTTTTAATAATTATTTATTAAATAATGATAATTGGTTAAAGTAAACAGAATAAAGGTACGATAGAAAATATAATTTTAAAAATAAATATTGGTGAAAATTTTCAAATTGAAGTTTATATAAATCAGTACAATTTGGGTATCTAACAATACTTGCTCCTTTTCAAAAAAATTAATGAAACAAGTTTTTTTAGATAATAAAAACTGAAAAACTAATAGTTGCATTTCAACAACTAAAATGAATATTTATAGGTCTTTTAACTTATAAAATCATTCCAACAACTAAAATGAACATTCGTAGGTCTTTTAACTTATAAAAATTGTCTCTAACAAATTAGAAATTCAAATTGGTGCATCTCACACATCTAGTATGCTCATTATTTATTTTTCAAAGGACAGAAGGAAATAGATATAATCATTTTGTTTATTAAAATTTACTAATAATTTAAGGAAGAATCAAAATAAAAAACTAAAACTATAAAGAGGTTTTTTTATCAAAAAATAAAAACTTTATTGGATTTGAATATAAAATTCTCATTATTTTATATTATAACACAATTAATAAGAACACTTCTAGTCTAATTCAAGAGGTAGAAGTTCTTACTTTTGGGAGGAAGAAATCATGGGTTCAATTTATCATTTTCTTTCCGTCCCGATGATACTCGGCTTCATATCAAGTTAAAAAAGAATAATTAATAAATTTTTTTTATTAAAATAAAGAGTAGTACGAGAGATGCTTTAAAATGATATTTTACTGAAATAAAAATTACTTAAATTTATTTAAGTTAAATATATAATTAATAATTTTATACATACTTTATTTTTTTATTTTATTAATTTTAAAAATAATAATATATAAAATTCCATTATTAATGGCAAATATATCTCCGTATGAAAAAATATTTACTAATTAATTTTAATTATTGTTTAAATATAAAATGTAACAGAAACTAAATAATTTTGTATGTTATAAATTTTATTTTAGTTAATATAAATTTTTTATATATATATAATTTTGTAACTAAATTTTTTCTAATTCTAACATGTTTAAATACACTATATTTTTTAATTAAACAATAATTATTTGTCTTAAAAAATATAAATCCAGTTCTGTTGGGAACTTATTAATATTATATTATAACCTAGTAAGCCTTTGACCTTGAAGGAATATTTGTAATTTTTTTATCTTATATGATAATGAAACATCCACCCACCCAATCCTTTTTTTTAATAGAAAAAAATTAATAATCAAAACAACAAAAGCATTTAATTTAAATAATGATAAATGTAAAGCCAAAACAGAAAAAAACACAACAATAACAATCAGTTTCATCATCATCATTATCATTCTCCATCTCAAAGCTATAACTTTTTTTGTTCAAGTTGGGAATTAGGGTTTCTGTGTGTTCTTAAAATTACAAAAATTGAAGAGAAGATGCAACGCAATTGCTGCCATATATCGTTAGCATTCTTGCTGAAGTTATTCAATTTTCTTCAAGCATTTATAGGACTTTCCATTATACTCTACTCAGCATGGATGCTCAATCAATGGAACCATCGCGCTCCTTTGCCTCCTCCATCTATATCTCCTTCTCCTGATTCTTACAACTCTCTTCCTCAATCGCACTCGCTTCGTGCTCTCACTCTTCTTTCTGACGCAGCAGCAGCTTACCCCTTCGATGATGCCCTCGGTCTTCGTCTCAATTCCGTCCATCTTCCTGCTCCATGGTAATAATTTAAATTCAACCATCAAAAAATCTGGATTGATCTTTTATTTTTAGTTTTGTTTTGGGTGGGTAGTTTATAATTAGTAATAAAGTTATGACCTTTCTAATTAATGCTTCAATATCATTGTTTTCTGCTGAAAGGCCTTGTTTGGAAACTAATCATCTGCTGAAAGAGTTCAGTTCTAATAAAACAAGAAATGCAAAGATTTGGGTTCCAGCAGCTATGACGTTTCCAAACAAGAGCTTTTGCTAAATTGAATTATTACATTTCTAGACTATTTAAATAAGCTGCAAGTCTATTGTGCCTTTACATTTTAATCTTGGATTGAATTGTGGGAGATCATTCTTATGTTGGAAGGTTGAAGGGGTCCACATGAGCTATCATGATACCGATTTTGCTATACAATTGTACCATGTGCATTTTTTCCTGAAGGAAATTAAGGTTTCAATTTCTTGTTGAATGTTTGATATGTTATGATTTTGGGTCATATGGCTAAGAGTGTGGCATTCGAGGGACCCATATGATTGTGTGTGTTAATATGCTGCTTTCTTTTGATGGCAGGTTCATTTATTCTTTTATGGGAGTGGGCATCATATTGTGTTGCGTTACTCTCATTGGTTGCATTGCAGCTGAAGCTATCAATGGCTGTTGCCTGTGCTTTGTATCCTTCAATAATAAGCTTTTATCTTCATTTTTTGTTACCTTATTTCGATTAGTAAATCAATCAATCTGCAGTTAATTGTGATTAGTTGATGAAGTTTATATTATTTTTTGATAGCCATATCGTAGATATATCCCTGTTAATGAAATGTTCTTTCAATCTGAGCCAACGCATTGATTGCATTGGCTGAACTTGTAGTAGGACAAATTGGAGAAGATTCAAAATGCTTTTTCTTTTTTTTTCCTCTATTTTTCTCCTTGGTTGTTGGTAACTGAAGAAAAATAGGTGATTTATATCAGGTGATAAGATTTGTGAGTAGATTTGGACTTATCGAGTCCTCAATGGTGGAAATTGTTAGTTGATGCTAATATAATCTATTCCTTTTTCTATCATTTTTTACTTGAAACATTGTTTGGCTTTGTTATGACTCTTATTTTTAGTGCCTATTTAAAATTTGTGGTTGGTGTCTTTCATATGTTTTGTTTTCCTTAATCTTGCAATTATCAGTACACCATACTCAAAACTGTTCTCATTTTACTAGAAGCAGCTTTGGTGGCATTCATTGCAATCGATCGTCGTTGGGAGAAGGTGATGTTTTTGTGCTCAAGTAGTTCACTATCCGTGTTGTCCTTTATACACACCTTGCATCATAAATGTATATGCTCTTGTTTTAATAGGATCTTCCTTTTGATCCAACTGGAGAACTCCAAAGCCTTCGATCTTTTGTTGAAGAAAATGTTGATATATGTAAATGGGTTGGCATTTCAGTTATCATAATACAGGTATGTTATGTTATGGTGTAAATTGACACTCGCTCTCATTTTCAACCTAAAATTTAAGGCATTAAGCACAGTAAACAGTATGGTGATATGTGATTTTCAAATTTCTATGAGACAGCGATTTTTTGTCATCTGATGTTTTGTTGTGATTAGAGATGCTTCGAAGAGTGACTGATGGCCTTTTTTTCTATAGTTTTTTAATGCACTATCATAAAACAAAGTAAATGTTGTTGATGTAGTCATGGAGCTTTTCAAGGTTTCAGTGCTTTTTATGGTGCTGTATTTTCCCCAAATTTTGTGTGCATGTGAAGTTTATTAACTAAGGAACAAAGAGTTCCATATTTGACCTCTGAACTGAATGACCTGGCTTATAAAATAGTTGTGATGAGAAGTTGGTCAAGGGTATACGATTTTGATGCCTTTTGATATGCAGATTTGTATACTTCCTTTTATTTTAAGGAACAAAATTGTTTTTGGTACTGAATCATGTCCTTTAAACTTTGTTCTGCTTGTTTTGCAATTTATTTATTTATTTATTTTTATTTGTGTGTGTGTGTGAGAGAGTATTTGCCATTTTGCCTTGTTCTTCACACAACTTATGAAAGTTAAAGACCATCTTTGAGGACTCTCTTCCAGCCAATTGTAGCAATAGGTAACCCACCCAATATCTTCTTAATCTTGTGAAGGATTGAACTTCAACATTCAATGAAGCCAAAAATGGCAAAGGGTTCTAATTGCTTCTGATATTAGTCATTAGGACAGAGGAAGGCGTTTATATTATTTATTTATTTGAATTCTGTTTCTCTGTTGGACTGTATTTTGTTAGGGAAAATTAAAGTTCACTATGATTGATTTAGGAGATATAGTTTAACTTGCACTATTTTGTTTGTATTCCAAAAACTTACAAAGGAACTATCAGGATTTTTTCGAGTTTCAGTGACTTCTGAAATCTATATGCGTTTGTACTTTCCTTTAAAAATCTTACAAGGATCCATAAGTACATCATAACATAGTTGTTTTTCAACTGTTCTTTCTGTACAGGCACTATCTCTGTTGCTTTCAATAATTCTTCGAGGTCTGGTTTCTACTCGAAGAACAGATTCAGAATTTGATGATGATTATCAGAATGTTAGAGGTAAAACTTGGGAGCCACTCCTAAATCAATCCGGTCAAACTTCGGGCTCAGGAGTTCACTCGGACATTTGGAGTTCTCGAATGAGAGAGAAGGTACTTCTCTTTGCCACTAGATATTATCCACAAATTGAAAGATTTTTTTTTTTGGAGTATATATAAATAATAAATTGCAAAACCATAGAGAACACCATAATTGTGTTTTTTGGTTGTAGTTTAACTTAACTGAGAATTAGTATTAAGTTGCTGATTTCACTTAATATGGTAAACCTAGTATTGGGGAAAAAGAAGTGACATTAGAGCCTCTTGAAAAGAAGAGTAATAACACTTTTAAGCTGACTCCATTTTCTGATAGATAGGACTGTGTTGTTTGCCACGGAATGAATGTCCAATGCATTCTGCCTTGGCCTTGGATCGACTTCTAGCTGTGATATTTTTTAGCTCAATATATATGTACAATTTTGAACTAGTCAATGTTTCTTAATATTTAACTACAGTGATAACTAAATGTGACTGTTCTTTGTGCTTCTTTCTAAAGTACAAAGCATTCTGTCCACTCCTGGACAGTTCCTTGTGCAAACGCATCTGCTTACTCACTGAATATTATTTATTGGAAATGAAAAATTGCTGGTTTTGACTTTACACCAGGGGTCCATGGGATTTATTATGCACCAAATATGATGCATTATCTGAAATTGCAGGTAGCAATGACAAACCACAGTTAACTTTAAGAACTGTTAATAGGAATAGTCCTTAATCTATTCTGCCATGTTTGGGCTGAAATTTAATTTTGGACTAGCTGGTTAAGAAATGAAGCCCAATTAAATGGTTTAGGGTGAGCTTGGCTCAGCCCAAATGTAAGTTGCTGCAAAATAGATTTAATTGTTACTGAATCATATATCATGTAATTAAATTTTAACACTGCTGAAATTTTTTCAACTATCTGGTTTTCGTGCTCATGCTAATTTATTTTATCAATAATAATAATAATGATTCTGTATTTCATTTGTATGAAAATGGGTTATTGTTGTCATATGCGTTCAATTAGTTGAATTCTATCAAGTGTTGTTTGGGCACTGCAAATCTAATGGTTGTTGTACATTTTACAATGCAGTATGGATTGAATAGCATTGATAAAACTAATGCACTAAATCAAAATGCATCGAGAGCTTGAAATCTGAGAAGTGAAGAAGTGGGACGAGTTGTGTGCCCGAGAAGAAGCTTACGCTGTTACCAACGTACATAATATTGTTGCCTTTGTGACATTAGTTGCTGCATCTCTCAAGTTGTGGTGTATATAGGTCTTTGCAAGTTTGTTGAATTGCTGTCTACTGATTGGGAGCATCTCTGTGAAGGCAGAAGCATTGTACTTCTGATGTTTCGTGTGTTGTCGTCGTCATTAACAGTGATTGATGTTGATATATTAGAAACATCATTCGATTGATGTTAATATATTCGAAACATCATTTTTATTTTTTTTTGCAAGTAGAAACCTCTTTAAATAGAAATAGCTACCAATGTGGGGCACTTGAGTGGAAATGATTGCTTTATAATGTGGTTGGTATGTACTTTGTCATCGAGCTGCTTGCGAGCAGCTCAGTGTTCAGTTCGTTTGATAAACAAGCCGAGCTTAAGTTTTATAAAACTCGGCTCGTGAAGCTTGTGAACAAACTCGAATAGAAGCTCGTGAGCCAGCTCGTAATTTTAATGTTTAGTAATTTGATTATATATATAATATATAAATTTGTGTTGTAAAAAAATATTTTAAATAATATATTATTAAAAAAAGTATAAATATATTATAATTTATTTAATAAATAATTTATTTTTAATTTTTTAATGTATAAATTTAATTTATAGTTTATATTTTTTAAAATTTATTTAAGCTCATTTAATTTCGTGAACAGCTGATGAACATCAAGTGGAATAGCGCGCTCGGCTCGAGTTCGGCTTAATTATAAATGAGTCAAGTCCGAGCTAGTTAAAGCTCAGCTCGGCTCGGTTCGATTACACCTTTACATCTATGACCTGGTTATAGTGCTTCTCCCAAAATCATAAGATTTTTCAGTGTATTTTAAACAGATTTTGGCTTGTAGATGGATCAATGGGATTCCTGCGGTTGCTCTCTATTCACTTCCCCTCTAATTGGGATTTATTTCTAGTGTTCGGCTTTGTCTCTTGGCTGCAGTCGGGAACCTATGGGCTGCTCTGTCTCTTGGCTGCAGTCTAGAACCTATGGGCTGCGCATTGTATGCTAATGTTTTAATTTTTCAATTTTGAAATAAAAACAACTGTTTGCGAGCGCCTGTGAGGTCACGAGATCTCTTGTTAGGCTTGTGACTGGGGAGTGTGGTTTTAAAAATAAAGGAATAAAATTGGAAAGATTGTGCAATAAAGGTTTGGCTGATAGTGGTGGTAGATTCCAAAGTACAATTGATGGCAGTGTCTCAATGTCTGCCATTATTAGAATATTATTCTGTTTTTCTTGTGTTTGAGTAGTAGCCATTATATCCTTATCATTAATCCTTTTTTCCCTCCTGCCAACAACCTCTCATCTTCATCTTCAACATGGACCACTTTTTAGCTCCAATTTTGGTCCTTTTTTTTTTTTTTTGGTTTACTTTTAAGGAAAGTAGTAATGATTTTTAGCTGGCTTTGGGTAGCTAACTGCCTACACAATAAAAACCCTCATTTTTTTTATTATATCAAATACTCACTTATCTATTTTTTATTTAATCAAATAATCTCTGCCTACGCAAGGTAAATCAAGATTCAATATTCAAGATTATATGTTTTTTCTTTGAACAAAATGAGATTTTATGCATAAAAAAATAGTTGTTAAAAAGATTTTGTCTTTCTTATAAATTTATCATTTCGATTCAAATTAGAAAAAAGTTTTGTAACTACTCAACGCCCCATATTATTGTAAAAAAGTGAAAGAAGAGTAGAAGACCCACAATACATAAATAATACATGAGACTCCCAAGTTATAGAGAGAAGGTAGTTTAGTTAGTAAGATGTATGTGTGTTTGTGTTTTTTTTTCAATTGTTAACAATAATATTTATGAAATCTCTTACTAATTGACGTATAAATTGGTTAAAAAATTTTATACTAATTAAAAAAACATAGTGAAATTTTTGATTTACGTTAATGGGTAGAGTTTATAAGCATATGAGCTTAAGAATTTATAATTCAATTTTAATAGGAATATATTCTAATTTTATTTTAAATTATTAATAAGAAGTAATTTGATTAGTCTTAAAAAAATTGATCAAAATTTAATTTGAAAATTTTTATGTTACCAAATTGACAACTGAATGTTTGCCATTAATTTTTGAAGGCTATGTCAAGTTCAAATTCTCACATTCAAACCCTCCATGAATATGTCCAATGCCGAACACAAGATAATTATTAAAAAAATCGCTTTTAAAAAGTAATCAAATGTCCTATCATCATCATAACAAGATCTAAAGACAAAATAAAAAATCTAAATGAGATTGGATGGAGAAAATTATTATTATTATTATTTCTTTTTTTTTTTTTTTTAAATGACACAACAGAAATAAATGGAGAAGACCTGTGCACCCATGGCAAATAGTGTGAACATCTTGTTGAGCTCACCTCTTTTCTCTTATTGTGATGTTTGGAATTAATCATCTCCACTTTGCAGGGTTTTGAATTGGTTGCAAAATGCACAAAAGTAAAACTAATTGGTTGCAAATTGCACAAGAGTAAAACTGACAAGAAGTGCCGAAGAGGAAGAGGTTTGGGGTCAAATGGAGCGCTCAACTTCAGCTGGGCACTGACATCTCTTCTTCACTGGAAAAATACAAACCGAACTACCGCTTCTCATCTCTGCATTTAATCTCAGTATAGGAGTTTTTTGGGTTTTACCATTAGGCCACCACAGTACAAGATAATACCAGAAGAGAGAGATTTTTGACAGTCCAAGATATCATAACAGGTTAGTAGATGTGTATACATATATATATATCAATAAGAACACCAAAACTTAGGTTGACAAATAGACAATAATTTAATCACTTGCAGCACCAAACAAATGAGGTATGCAGGGACCATCATTGTTGAGAATCAAATACACAAATACACAAATAAGAGACAGTTGCAATAAATAGAGAAGGAAAAAAAAGAGAAAAAAAAGGGATAGCCTCATCAAACACAAGTTGTCAAATCCACTACAGCATCCTCCACAAGGTCTGCCAGCAATTTATCTTCTATTGCCTTCCCCAGATTATCTAATTCCACTCTCATATTATCAGCCCACCCTTTACCTACCACCTCCTTCCTCACTACCCTCTCCACCACCAGGCTGGAGCTGTCCCCATTGTCCTCATAAGTACACCTCACTTCACTACAAAACCATTCCTTCATTTGAGCCCACATATGGTCAACTAGCGTGGCTGATGTTCCTTCTATGAACCTATTATGAGCTCCCATACATGGCACAACCATTGATGAGCTTCTGTCGAAGCCACAACTGGTGATTTCAATGAGTGCTGCATTGACACAGTCAAATACAAGTTTCCTATTTGATCTTCTTTGTCTTCGCTTTGCCTCATGCAAGAGCTCCTTGTCATTTAGGTTAGCATAATTGCTTCTCAATGCAGGATCTAACGGGCTTTCAGGTGAATGCCATCTGGAAGAAAATGAGTCTAATTGCATGTTGCCATCAAGTCCAGCTGCTGATAACAGTGTCTGGATGAACAAAGGCCAATCTTGTTCTTCTTCCTCTGGACTTGTAGAGACGGAAGAGGATTTTAACGTATATGGTGTAGATGTCTCTACACACGAATCATCCCATGTCAGGGTCCTTGCAATTGATTCTATTGGTGGTGACTTGTCAATCAAATTACACTTAAGAGGCAACTCCGCTCCTGTTACAAAACAATAATTAATAATTAAAATGAAATTATGAGTTTAAGATGGCCAAGGGTGCAGAAAATATAATTAGAATTTCCAAAAGTTATACAAAAAAATTTACCCTGGCAGTTTAGTCTGATATTGGCACAAGGCTCAGGAACTAAATTGTCATCCTCTACAAATGGTGGTTCTAATACTGAAATTGGACTTGGTTGATCCTGGTTCTCCCCCATATTTCCAGGCTTTGCCACTGATAGGGCTCCCTGCAAAATAATCATTTTCTTAAGAGTTATCAAATGTTGGATGGTCTACAACAATGGCAAAAAAGAGTGGATATTCAATGATGGATGCCAATAATGGAGTACAAAACCAGGATACTCTCTCACAGCCATTATAAGCTCTTAAAATGGGACACTGCAAATGTCCAAGCATGAATAAGGTCAATATAATTAAACATGGATATAATGCATGGTTCCGCTCAGTTTGATACTTTCATTTTATACCAAGAGCATCGGTAGAAAAAAAGTCATCTAATGAGGACAAATGAATTGACTTGAAGATTGTGCAATAGCACCTACATGCCCATTTCCTAGTTAGATGTTCCCTGAATTCCAGGCAAAACTGCAACTATTTCCAAAATAAAAAGAAGTAATTTGGCAAGGATTGAAAGGCAATAGGTTATGGGCATCTTTCCAGCATCAATCAATTTGTTTGTGTACCTCAATATGCAGAAAATAGAACATGCAGGTCCATAGACATGAACACAAGTGAAAGAAGTCCAAAGGCATGTGCAATTGTAACATAAAAAATTTAAAAAGAAAAGGAGAACGAGCAATGAGTACCTCTTGGGAAACGAGCCCTTGTTTTGTTGACATGCCAATAAAATCTGGACAAGTACTTGTACTTGATAGTCCATTTAAACCACGAGATAAACAATTGTCAAGACCACTATTGTTAACACAATGAGATACATCATCGCCAATCTTTCCATGATGCATAGGTGACCCTGGTGCTTCAAGGGTAGCAGATTGAGACTCATCATTAGATTGAGATACACCATATTTTTCTTTATTTGGTTTCTTATTCCTTGAGAAAAATAAATTAGAAACTTTCCCTTTCAAAGATGATTTTGCACTCTTCACCTTCCTAAGCTCCTGGGAAACTTCTGATTTGCCAGCCTCTGGACCAGAAATCTCAGCATTGAGCCCACTGTATGCAGTAGCACACACAGGCACAGATCTAGACCTCAGGAGGCTTTTAGGAGAATCAGAAACACCATTTTCATTGTTTAAATTATTACTTAAGCAAGAAGTTGATCCCCTTGGTTCTTGTTCTTTATTAGTAGCCTTTTCCTCGGATCTCACTGATTTCTTTATATCGGACAGAGCAAGCATTTCACCCAGTGTGCTAGAGCTTCTCCGAGCAGTTTTTTGATCCTGGGAGCACCCATTTGATGTCATCATGGCCCATCTTTCAGAAAGCCGCTTCTTTGCTTCCCTGCAAACAGATGACTCAGGAGAACACGATGCACGGCTGAAGGAAGAACAAGAATAGGGACTACCAAACCTATTAAGATAATCCCATGAATGTCTAGAAGTCGGTGACATGATTTCAGAATCACTGAGATTTCCTACTGGATACTCATTTTCTGATTTGTTAAAAGAACTATCATCACCAATATATCCATTGGAGAAAACAGAAGAAAGAAGAGTTTCATCTCTCCGATGACCAATCGGATTTTCACACATCTGTTGTGTGATTTCCTTTGCCATCTCCCTTGATTCTTGCACCTCATCATCTTCAGGTTCGTCATAAAACTCTTCTCCTTGTAATGTTCTTGGTGGGGTGGAAAGAGGTGAAACCAAAGCCTTAATGTCATGAGTCTTCCCAGGGCTAGGCTTCAATACAACAATTCGAGTAGGCTGAGCAGGATATTCTTCAAACTTCTGACTGGCAGAAATAGGGGAACATCCGGAATTGTTTTTGTCCCAAAATGTAGTTTGGCCAGTCTGGGCTGATTTCTTCATCTGTCTATCACCCTTGTTCCCTGAACCTGTAAACTTTTCATTATCAACCACCTTAGAAGGCCTAAGAACAGTGATGCGCTTTGTCTCAGGAGGTGGAGTGGACTGAACATCATACAGATGTGGAGAGAACATGGAATTAGGTTGCTGCAGAAACTTGAGGAACATTTCTCTATTGGAACTTAAAACTTCTAGTGCATCCTGGAATTCCTTGGACTGGCGACCTTTCTCATCCATGGCCAAGCGTTTTGCTTCCATGAACTTCTGTCGAACAAGAGCCATCTTTCTCTCATTTGTATTTTCATGAGGTCTTCCCTTGTGTGGTGAACTATCTCTCACATTAGTATTTTGTGATTGTTGCCAGATCTCATATACATCTCTGTACTCATTGTGCTCTTCACAATGATGACCTTCACACTGCATTCGTTTGTCCACTAAGCCATGATCTCCCTCCCAACACTCCAGAAGTACTCCTGAGTGACTTAAAGAACGTCTTGAATAACCTTTTGAATTACTTCTTTCTGCAGCTGAATTAGGCTGCTGATGTGGAAGGGTATCAAGTCCCATTAACTTGGCAACGACATTGGGTGGATTATGTCTAGAATCAACCTCTTTGGACATTTCTCGAGCTAAAAGTGTCTTCATAGGTGTTCCATTTGACTTCGTCTTTGAGGAGCTTCTTCTGAACTCAGACACAATCTGCAAACCAACACAACCCAGTGCAGATCAGAGAACTAAACTGTAGCATATCACAATGAAACACTGAGCAATGCACACAAGTTCTTCAAAGAAATTGGCTTTCCCACTGATCTATAATTACTATTACCAATAAACAATCTGCAATTTTTTACCATTTTATCCTCAATTTGATCTCCATAGGGTGCACCCAGCGTCCTCGCCACATCCGAGCGACTCCTTGAGAGTGAAGAAACTGTCAAACACCACATCTATGTAAATCACAGGTTCCATTGTAATACTAATATTTAACATATGCACATACGACAAACTATCATTTAAATTCATAGTCAGGAAAAGTCCAAAAGATACATCTCCTTCGATTTCATTCGATAAAATTAGAAGAAAAGATCCATATAGATACTTAGATCATTTCATATCACATTGAGGAAGATTAATTTCTAGCGAAGAACATTCACATCGCGTTTTACAAAAATTAGTGAAACAAAGAATTATCACAAAGCAGTATCAAATGTGAAAGCAAACGGCAACTCATATTTCAGAGGGGAACGACTAAAGTTAAGCATCATGCCTCTGAATAGCTCAAATAGCCCTTTTCTGGGGGGAGAAAGACGTAAGAAGAAAAAAACAAAGAAATTACCATCACTATGTGGTTTATCTGTGAGAAGCCTGTTTCCAGTTGCACCGTTGCTCAAATCAAAAAGGTTAACCATTCTGCCCAAGCATCCTGGAAACTGTTTCTCTATATTTTGAGCCTTCCTACTCTGAATCCCATTCATCTCAGCAACTGGTATCACACAATTCACAACATCTCAATGTCAGTTAATCATCTCAGATAGAGAGATAATACAAAGAAAAAAGCAAATGCAGAGAAACAAAAAAAAAAGCAAAAACAAAAAAAATAATAACAATAAGAAACAAAACCAGAAAAACAGAAGAAAGCTTTACAACAAGAAAAAGGGAAAGCAGATAACATAAATAAGACTGCATTTTACAAAAGAATAAATCTTGTCAACGCTTAGATCGCTGAAACTCCAGTGCATATCCAAAGCAAACATATAATACCCAGTAAGCAAAAGAGCTCCAAGCTAAAACACACACAAATTAAAACTAATTAAACAAAAACAAATTCTACCCAGTTCACCTTTTCTTTTCCTTTTCCTCCCCTAAACAAAAAAAGCAGCGATTTGAGGTGCAAAAGGAGTTGATTTTTAAGCGACCAAGCGAGCAAAATTGGCACAAGAATCTAGAGAATAAAGGGTAGAAAGTAAAAAAAAAAAAAGGTCTGTTAAGAAAGTATAAGAAAGAAGACAATCAAATCCGAACAAAGACCCTTGATTAAAGAGAAATAAACAAAAATAAATAGACTCCCAACACAGTATTCTCTTATCATAAATCACATCAAACAGCTTGACTCTTAGTATCAAAACAACTCCAAATATTAGCTCGATTAAAATCTAAACTAATAAAAAAAATGATCAAAAGTCTAAATGCCCAACACACAATTTCAACAACTATCCCGTGAAAAATGCATAAATTAACAGAAAATAGTTCTAGTAGTAACCTGATATATAGCCTAAAATCATGCTAACTACAACGCTTTTTTTAAAAGAACAGCTCACAAAAAGCTGAACCAAAATCTAGAAATTCAATTGGGTTAAAAAGGGTAAATTTTCTTTTTCTTAAAGAAAAGAAAAAGGCATTGAAATGAAAGAGATCGGAGAAAAGAAAGGAGGAAAAAAAAAAGCAGAGACTTTGAAAACAAGTGATGGTGGAAAAAAATAATGGAAACCTGTTGGCCGGAATGTGACATTCCGGTGAGGGAGTGGCCGCGAAGCGACGGAGGAATCTGCTAAAAATGCGGTGATGGTTAGTGGGAGCGAAGGATGGTTTTAGAGAAGAGGAGAGGAGTGATTTTGGTAATGTGGTCACCGACAAAAATGAGTGTCGGACTTGAAATGGGTTTGTTTAATTATGATTCATTTCTCTTCTACGATTACGCTGATAGAGTCATACATTACGGAGCTGGAACATCATGTGATGTGTAAAATGGTAAAAATAAAAAATACCATTATTAATCAATAATAATTACAATAAATTAAAACATTATATGATTGTGGATTATTTAATTCGTGTTTTTATTTGATTTTTATATTAAAAAACTAAAAAATATTTTTTTTTGCCAAATCTAAAAAATATGATTTTTAATATATATATGTAAAATATAAAAAAAATGTAAAAAGAAGGGATGGTCCAAGATAACATGATTAAGGAATCAGGACAGAAATATTTTGTCTTCTATTGTAATTATTTTATTTTTTATTTTGGTAAAATAAAAAATATATATGTTGTCGTTCAATTTGTGATGTGACTAATGTTCAAAAATTAGTCCTCTATTATCTGATTGTGTGTGATTTATATTTCTTGTTTTCTAATTACGAAACATCTAAAAAAATTGTAGACGACATATTTAGACCAACAACTATCTTTTGTTTTGAAAAGTTGGATAAAGTTTATATAATCTTAAAATACAATTTTATATATACATCAAATTATTAAATAACTAAGACATTTATTAGCATTCTTCAAAAAAAAAAAAAAAAGACATTTATTGGCATTGATAAATTAAAATATATGTCAATCATATGATATTAAGATATTAAATATTTAAGATATGTATTAATTAATTATTCATAATGATATATGAACCAAATATAAAATAAACATCTTTCTTAAAAGAAATTAAAGTGCGAACTTAAATAATTTAGTTTGTGAGCTATTTATAGCTCAATTTGATAAAAAAAAGTTATTTAAATTTATATACTCATATTTATTTAATAAAGAAATTGAACATAAATTAGATAAAATTAATCGTCAATATGCACTTTACACAAATTATAAATAATATATATATTTTTTAAAATTATTTTAAAATAAATAATTAAATAGTTTTAATAAATTATAAATTAATTAAATAATTTATAAAAATGAGCACTTTTTTTTGAAAAAAAATGAGCACTTAAAAACTCCTTATAATGAATTTGTTTGATTATTTTTTATTAAGTGTTTATATATTTTTAATATTTATTGTAGATTTTTTCTCACCTTAAATAAAAGAGAAAAATATATTTTTAGTTGAATAAATATATATAAATGTTTTAGGTAAAGTTGAAGACATATTTTTTAATAGAATAGAAGAGTAGTGTTTTAGATATGATACAATTATAGTGCATTAGTTGAAATAAAAAATATATATATTTTAAAATAAAAATGTTATATTTTTATAGAAAAATTGTAAATTTTAATAATTTAATGCATAAAATTTTAGGAGTGAATGTTGAATCATGAATTGGAACACCTGTTAAATTTTGAACTTAATAGTTCAATCTGCACTTTTATGTGGACTGCAAATAATATATATTTTAAAATAAATAATTAAATAATTTTAATAAGTCAAATTATAAATTAATCAAATAATTTATGAAAGTGAGAACTTAAAAACTCATCGTAATAATTTTATTTTTTACTAAGAATAAATATATTTTTAATATACATTGTTGAGAAGTTATAGAATTTTTTTTGCATTAAATAAAAGAGGAAAAAAATATTTTTAGTTGAACAAAATACATAAAGATGTTTTAGGTAAAGTATAGAAGATCTAATTTTTTATGGAATGAAAGAGTGATATTTTAAATATAATAAAATGAGAGTGTTTTAGATGAAATAGAAAATATATATTTTAAAATAAGAAATTTTTTATTTTTTATAAAAAAATATCATAAATTTTAATTATTCAACACATAAGTTTTTAAAAGTATTAGTTGAACTATTGAGAGGGACACTAATAAAATTCTGGATTTAATGATTTTAAAGTTTAGTAGTTGATATATATATATATATATATATATATTTGCCCATTAGAGTTCGATATTGATTTATTTATTCATAAGTTTCTAAGCCAATGTATAATTTCATATATTAATATCTAATTTTAATATAATACATATATGTATATAATATAAAGATATTTATTTAATAAACTAAGATTTTAAATTTTATAAAATGTTATAATTTTTTAATTAATATTTTTTTCTAAATTTATTAATACATTAGTTTTCATTCATAAGCTATATAAATAAAACTCATCTAAATTTGTGAGCTATAAATAATATAATAATATACTAAAATTCAAATTTATTCAAATTTTAGCTTGGCTTCACTTGTTTGCATCCTCACTCAAAAATTATGAATTAATATTTTGTTACTTATAATTTAATCATGAATAAACGCTATTTCTTTTTTATATAAATACAAAAAAAAAAAGTATGTTATTAATAAGGCTTCCATGGTAATTTATCATATTGTTACCTAACCCAACAACTTACTGAATTAGATATTGAATACTCCATTAGACATTTTATTTTATTGTTATTTTATTTTCTGTAAAATAAGATTTATTTTGTAAATAATTATTATTATTAAATGTATAAAATCAATTTCATTAAATAATATTTTTTAAAATATAAAATTATAGCAGAAAACACATCTATCTAATTGATCACTTGCTCCATTATCATTCAAATTTTGGTTATTTTTCAAAATTGAACTCAAAGTTAGTCCCAAAAGAAATCCTAATCTTCCATAATTATCTTTATTATGCATGCAACTCTAAGTACTATTGTTATGATTAATTACTTTACTAGTAGGAATATACTACCTTTCACACTATAATAATTGGGAAAAAAAAAAAAGATTTTGATCAAATAAATGTTGTTGGAGAGGAAGAGTTGATTTGAGGAGCCATAGTGGGTGAAATCATTTGCAATGGGGTAAAGGGTGTTTGGTTAGAATGGACTCCAAGATTATAAAGTTTACAAATTTTGCAATTCAATTTGTTTGCTCTTAATTTGGAAGGCACATGACACCTTACTATTTCTTTACTAAAAAGTTTTTATATTGCAATGATTTAGATGCAAGTAAGGACATGACAGAGAGGGGAGATTACTGTTTACTGTTTTGTGGGTGGATTTTGATTTAGATAGATATTAAATCCTCGTATAACCATAAATAAAAAATAAATTGTAGTTAATTTACACATAAGTAAATTAATTATTATTTTTGATAAATTAGAATGTCATATGACCTTAACATTGATAGATTGTACAATAAATAACAGTTTTTTCCTTTTAAATCGATGACGATAGAAATTAAATTCTGCACCTCAATATTCTCATGAACAGGAGTTACTACTTAACTACTCTTTGTTTAACAATTAATTTTTTTATATATAAAAATAGATGCACACTCTCAAAATTAACCATTAACAATTCTAGTATAACATATCCTCCAATATTATAAGAGAAAAAAATAACAATATAGATAATATATGTTTTTATATTTAGTTTTTGTTCTGAATTTACGAGAGTTCAATAGTTATTAAAATTTTAATTAAAATTAGAATAGAAATTTAATAAAAAGGACAAATTTCAATTAAAATTCAATAGTTATTAGAGTCCATCTCTTTCATATATATATATAATAAGATTTGAAGTTGAAAATCTATTTAAAGAAAGTTTCATCATTTAGATCAATATATATTTCTTAATTTACGTTTGTTATTTTTTGGTATTTAATAGCCATATAAATTTTAATTATTTTAAAATTTAAATTAAATTAATTTTATAAAAAAATAGAACTATTTTAACACTTATTTATCCACACATAAAATTTAAATTTCAAAAATCATTTAAAAAATATAAAGTTTTTATGAATTATACATTAAATATTGATTGGTTAATACATCTTTAATCAAACTGAAATCATCATTAAAAACACAAAAGCCAAGACAGGATATGATGGATACAAATGGTTGCCTTAATTAAAGAGGAAAATTTGAGTTCATAATTGAATTGCAATCATAAAGTTTTGTTGCATTCAAAATTTTGATTGATTCTGTTTAGGAAGTATAGCTGAAAGCATTGCATGCATGATGCATCATCATCACTCTGATTTTCTTTCTGATATAAAGAAGGAAGAGGAGCCAAAATCTTCAAATTTTGCATTTATCAAGAGTTGACAAGAAATATTTTTTGAAAAATAAAAAAGAAAAAACGAATGCCACTTTTATGCATGACTTGATATTGTGACCAATGTTTGGAATAATTAAAGAATAGCACACCTTCTCTAGTTCTCTAAGGACAAACTTTAAAAATGAAGGTGTATGCAGAAAAAAAAAATGAATGCATACAATTTCATGTGAATTTGAACTCTTCTTATTATTTAATTCTTCATGAATAGTATTAAATTTATTGTGTTCTTAGCTTAAAAAGATAGATCGACAACATACAAATAAATAAAAGCTACAACTGAAAAAAAAAATTCTTAATTTGAACTGAATGTTTAGATGTAAAAATTAATGTGCTACTAATAACTATTGAAATCAACTGATAAAAAACTATTATTGTTTAAATAATATTTTAGATTTAAATTTTAATATATACAATTGTGTTAAATTAATTGTACTTAAGAAACTTTTATAGCTTTCGTGGTTCTACATAAGTCAAATTAAATTAATCAAAATTTAATAGACTCTAAATACCAATAAGTCAGATAAAAAAAGACACTAAAAAAGTTGAAAAGAACCCTTTTAATCGTATTTTTTCAGGATCATTTCTTTGTTTAGTGTAATTTTTTTTGTCTGAATTAAGAAGATGAGAATTGGAATCAAACTGGCATAATACATTTATGATCTTCTGCATTTGTCACTTTTTATCAGTTTGATATCTTAGTTTACAGTTTTGTCATTTCAATACTTGAACTTGCCTAAAATGCAATTTTGAAACCCCTATCAGCACATATGATATAAAATAACGAATCAATACATGTCACATCTTAAAGTTTAAATGATAAAAAACTGTAAATAGATATGTCAAAACTAACAAAAAGTGACAAGTATAGAGGGTGACAGATGTATTATCATTAAATTAGTGTATTTTAGATGAATTTAAGTGTTGAAATGATAAAACTGTAAGTTGAGATGTCAAGCTAAAAAATTGTGCCTCGTACAAAGGGCCACAAATATATTAACCCAATCAAATTTAAGCAAATACATAAAATATGCATACACCTTCCTTGAAATAAAATATAAAAAGTAGGTTCAATTTTCCGCTTTCTTACTCCTAATGTTAAAAAAAAACTAAATGATAAAATATAAATAATTATATATAATATGCACGCACAAGCTGCCTACCAAACAAACAATACGAAGCAAATTTCAAACTAAACCAATGTAGTATAATATTATTGATTTTAAAGCTAATTAAAATAATAAATCATATATTATACACCTTTATTGTGGGGGTCCTTGTAGCTTATTATATATGACAATGAAGAATTATTATATTATAATTGGAAGGTGTAATGTGATTAGCTTATAGAGTAGACTATGGTTTTGGCCTCAAATGTATGCACAATTCCCTTCAACTTTCTTCCTTGTATTTGCATGCTCAACAACCCGGCTTCAATGGTGGACAAAAAGAAAACTATGAAAAAAAAACAGCAATTTGCATGACACATTTCAATTTCTATATTTGCTTAATTTTATATTTCAAATTAATATATTTTGCCGGTGAATTTTTTACGTTATTGTGTGAATCATTCATTTCATTTCATTTATTTATATTAATAATAAATAAAATTGAAAAACTGAAGGCAGTTCTTTGTGCACCAAATACATAGCTTATTAAATCAATTGCGACATGAATGAGAGAGATAGATACATTAATTATTAAGATAAAATTCATCTAAAATAAATAAGTAATTTTTTTTTGTAGTATTCGAAATTTTTTTGCCGATCACAATTTTTTTTTTAAAACTCATTAAACATGCTATTAATTACTAAATTAAGCTAAGCACTAAACTAACTTACTTTTACCTCAACTTATGTATATTGTAGAGAAATGAAGTGGTTTTTCTTTTCAATATAATTAAAGACGGACCAAATAGGCATAGATTATATCTAGAAAGGGAATTTAGATAGTAAAAAATACCTTATATATATCATTTTAAAATATGATTTTGGAATATAGCATTGTAAAGATTCAATGTAACTCAAGGCTACACATTTTTTTTTTTTTTCATTTTGGTTGTATCAAGACTTGCATATGGTTTAGGGTGAGCATCGGACGGGTTGGGTCGGGTGTATTGGGACTAAATCTGATCGTATTCGGTTGTATAATTTTAGAGACCGAACCGAGTTGAAATATAAGTGAAAATTGACGGGTTGGGGGTCCGAAAATATCGAGTTAAAAACAATTTGATTTTTCAGACGGGCTCATTAGATTAGGCCGAAGTCCAATAAACAGAAAACTAAAATAAAAAACTAAACTTCACTTACATAAATACATAATAATGTTATGGGTTCAAACCCAGAATATTAATTACAAAATAACTTGAGGCCCAACATAAATAACACTTTAAATTGTTATAAACCCTAAAATTCAATACAAAAATATACAAAATAAACAATATACATTTCATTACAGTGAGAAGTTGATACTATGAACTATAAAATATTTAAGTATACTTGTTTCTGACAGGACCAAACAACCAAAAATTTATGCAAGTCTTGTAAAAAAAAGGCAAACAACAAAACATAGTCCTGCAAAAAAAGAGATCAAAACAACACTATAAGTTACAAAGAAGACATTGTTAACATAATATATAAAATATAAGAGGCTCAGAACAATGTTTTCAAGTCATATAAAGAATACGGCCACATATTCTAGGCTGCAAAAAGAATTTGCCCTTCAATAAAATATGCAATTCAAGCATTCTCAAAGACTCTAAATACATGGTGGAAGTATCACCATAGCTTCAAGAAAACAATTATATAACAGAGAAATCAATAGAATGCTCTGCAATATTCTCTAATAAATGCACAACTAATGTTGCATTGCATTAAAAGGAACCACATACAGTAGCATTCAAGTAGATATCTTCAATGTTGTTGTGCTAATTTTGACAACAGATCAAGCAAATGGCAACAGAGCATGCATAATTAGAAGCAATGAGCAGAATCAAAGCAAGTAGCAAATATGCATGCATACATTTTAAAAAAACTCAACAAGCAAGAAAGCAATGTGCAAATTCAATCATAAGCAAGTAAGCAGTGAGAAGAATTCAAAAGCAAAGCAGTATTGGCTCAGAAGAAATTTTCAAGTCATATCAAAGCATGCAACAGCAATAACATTCATGGCTGCATTTCAGTCAAGCCACCCAAAGGAATGTCGTTCCTGACTATATTTAAGTTAATGCCACCCAAAGGAATGCAGCCAGGCAACCTTTGAATCTGAGTATTATTGTGGAAACTTCACCATTGCCTGAAATAATAGATACACTGCAATTAATAGTGCACCAAAGGAATGGAAAATATAAGAATAAGAGTTAGCTGAAATGAATAATAAATATTACTGAATATACCACCCAAAGTGAATCAGATTGGACCAATTGTAGAAGGGCCTACTCTAACAGAGGGTAGATCTGAAATAGAGAATAAGATAAAAAAGATCAAATAGAAAAAAGATATTCAATAAAGTTTAAAAATAAAACGACGAAACACTTGCCTTTTTCAAATTCCTCTAATTCATCTACTACCTCTTAATCTACCCAATTTCAACCAATCTTGTGAACATATTAGAGCTTCAACAATTTTTGGAGTTAGAGAACTCCTAAATACATCCAGAATTCATCATCCGGTGTTGAAAGCAGACTCGAAACCAATTGTGGAAATGGTATAGCAAGAATATCTCTAGCCATTCGAGAGAGCAGAGGGAATCTTTTTGAATTTAGCTTCCACCAACACAAGATATCAAACTCCCCCTCCTCTTCTATAACTAATTCACTCAAATATAAATCAAGATCAGATTTCTTGCTTTCACCCAATCCAATATCTTTCTTATATTTTTTGAATTTGTCTTTCAACATCGATGAATAAATTCTAGTGTTAGTTAAAGTAGAAACAAATTGAGATTGGCTAACATTCGCAGAAGGGGTTATTTCAAATTGAGTACCAAAATGACCATAAGAGGCGACATAATCAAGAAATAACTCAAGCATATTATGTCTGATAGAATCACACAAGTTGGAACTAAGATCTCCATATATTTGACATAATGAGAAAAAGATATACTTGAATTTATATCTTGGATCCAGTACATGAGCAAAGAAGATAAGATTATTCATCTTTTGAACATCCCCCCAATATTTGTCAAATTTAGATTTCATAGAAACAACCATAGAACTCAGAGAAACATCACCAAATTTACTCCATTCATCTAGGAGGCAATAAAGTTCAAAAATCTCAGAGAAGAAAGTGTTTGATGTCACATATAGAGAACTAGAGATTCTCAAAGTTATATGATAGAAATGTTATAGAAAATCAACCAATTTTTTAACAAAAAGCCAATAAAAATAATCAGGCATATCATCGCCAAATTAGAATGAAAAGATGAATCTGATTCATCATATTTCTCAAAAGCCATTTCATAGATGCAAGTAGTTTTAAGCATAATATACGTGGAATTCCATCTAGTAGGAACATCGAGGTACAAACATGCTTTGCAATCAATTCCAACAAGCTTAGATATAATTCTTTGAATTTTCTTAACCTAGATGGTGAGTTTCAAATGTATCTCACAAATTCCCTAACTTTTTTCACAGAATTACTGACATCTTTTAGGCCATCTTGAACAATGAGATTCAAAACATGAGCAGTACATTGCATGTGCAAGTATTTACATCTAACAGGAAAAGCACCCCAACTCAACAATTTTTTTTAAATAACCCATAGTTATGTCATTTGATCATGCATTGTCAACAGTCACACAAAAAACATGTTTTAAACCCCACTCAAGAATGTAATTTTCAAGTGCTTTAGCTATGTATTCTCCTTTATGAGAAGTGGCAGGCACAAATGAAATTATTTTGTTTTGGAGCTTCCACTGATTATCAATAAAGTGTGCAATGATGCACATGTAATTAATGCGATGAATTGAAGTTCAAGCATCAGTGGTTAAACAAACACGTTGACAATGATTTCTGAAAAATGTTTTAAGAGACTATCTTTCACTCAGAAACATAGTGAAGCAGTCTCTACTTAATGTCCATCTGGATGGCAACCTAAACTTAGGATATGCAACATTTTAAAACTTTTTGAATCTCTCACCCTCCACAAATTTGAAAGGGAGGTCATCAACAATTAGCATATTAGCAAGTGCTTTTCTAACATATTCTTGATCAAACTTCTAAATTCCTAATGTGCCAAAATTTTCATTTTTATTATCAGCTTCCACGTTGGGTGCAGGTTGTAGTGTCAAGAGTGATTTTCTAGTGTCCATAGAATGAGAGATTTTAGGATAAATAAGCACATGACTTCTAAGTGTTAAAGTACCATGAAGCTTAGAATGGCATCCTAACTTTTTAAAATAATAAATACATTTTCCTTTTACCACAACGCTATTCTCATCTTTGAATTTCTTAAAAAACTCCTACACTTTTGATCTGGACTTTGTCTCCTTTCATTTTTTTCAGTGTTAGTTTTCTGAGGTTGCTCAAATTGATTAATTGTAAGACCTTCCACCACGTTTGCATTTAATGCAACTTATACTCTAACAGGAGTTGATTGTGTTGTGTCCATCTACAAAAAAACAAGTGCAAAAAAAAAATTCACATAAGAATATTATCAATTAAAAATACACAGAACATAAGATGAGAAATGAGAATAATGTATACCTTTAAAGAAATTTTTTTTTTGCGCTATGTTTGAGTGACAGATCAAGCAGAGAACCACAGACCATACAACAGAGCACTAGAGATACAAAAAGTTTATTTTTTTAAGCTTCCACCATTAGCTTTATATGATTTCTTCAATGAAATGCCATAACATAATCAAGAATTGCCATATCAAAACCATAGATAGCCATGAACCATGAAAGACAGTATATTTAAAACGATTAGAGGGATCCAATTTTCTTTATTTAAAAACATAAAAAATCAAACAAATACATTAAAAATTACCATATTTCACTCATATTTTCACGAATCAACCATGCAAGCTGATTTTAAAGCCAAAATATGTTGAAAAATGTATATTTGCTCATTGCTCTGTATACCTGGTCAGGATCTCTGCAATCACTCCACTCCAAACATGTTAAATGAAGAAAACTTGAGCACCTCAATAACAAGTTTATTTTGAATCAGAAGAGACAAAGTCACAGACTCATAGAGACGTTCAAGGCTTACGGTAACTCAAGAGTTAAGAAATCATTTCTATTTCAAGATTAATGGCAAAGCAAGATTAAAAGCATTTCTTGAGTCTTTGATGAATGGTAAATATTCAATATTTTAGTTGCAGAAGAGGATAAAAGGAGGTGATGAAGAGGAAACGGTGAGAAAGGGTTTGTGGGTTAGAAAAATTTAGGGTTGGGTTGAGAGAAAATGAAGAGACAAGCAACGAAGAAAGAAAAAACAAATGAGAATTAGGGTTAGGAATAGAAAACATTATGTATATAGAGTATTAGGGTTACATGGGAGGGTATATTTAAAACTCAACATTTTACTATGTATATATATATTTAGGTTTTTGGACGGTTCAGTTTATAAAAACCATAAACCGAACCGATAATTGAAAATCGATTTCTCTAACCCTATCCATCCGAACCAATCTGCAGCCCACTTCAGGTTCTAAACCGCTTTTTATTCTTGGGTCAAGTCAGAGTGGGTTTTCGGATACGGGCGGTTTATGCTCACCCTTACATATGGTGTACATTAATGGCTAGTAGTGGGCTTGAGGCTAGTTATCATCTTGAAATATTTGCACGGTAAGAATTGTACATGTGTCCTCCCTTTAGCCTAGTGGCTCAGATAATGGATATTATAAGGTGAGATCATGGTTTTGATTTTCCTTCCCTTAACCTTCCAGTTGTTAAAAAAGAAAAAATTATACATGCACAAGATAGGAAAATTTTGACAATTTTTAGAGGTAGAAGAGATGTACCACCAACCACTATTGACCTAACAATAAAATCTTCTATCTATAGCTACTAAAAATTAAAACCCATGAGATGAGTAATTCAATTCATTCAAAAATCAACTAATAACCCTCTCAAGTTTAATTTTATTAACTATTTTCCCTTTCCGTTAACTAAATACCTTCTTAGATTTGATATTTTTTATTGTAAACTTAAGAGATATTAAGTTAGTAGAAGGGAAAAATAGTTAATAAAATTAAACATGAGAGAATATTTAATTGACCTTTAAAAATATAAAATTGAACGAATAAATTAGTTTAATTGTAAGAGGTGTTAACAAATTACCCTTATTAATATTAATTGACTAACATCATTACTAGTTAATTGTTATAGTTAATCATATTGATTAACAAACATAATTGATAACTTGATTTCAGAACTTTTGAGTCCTGCGGTCAAACAACTAATGAAAAAGCAAGGTGAGATGTGGGGTTTCCCCCACAAATCCTCCGATGCTTAAGTTAGAAAGGGTAAAAAGAGAGTTTAGAGAGAACAAGAGCTTAAGAGATGCTCAAACTTGAGAATAATAGGATTCCTCTTCCTTATAGGTTTTGTCTTTGTTTGAGGCAATTCCCCTTGATTTGAAAGTCTTCCGAGTGTGAGACTCTTCCTAATGAGGAAGACTCTTTCATACTTGGATTTGGTTCTCCTTGTTCTACGAGTTACTCTAATTTAGGAATACAAGTTTATAAGTTTGAATAGGAATATACCTAAGGGGTATCAAGAGTCCCCCCCGAAAGTCTGATTGGATATTTATGTCGGAGAGTTTTGGATATCGAGGAAGCTGTAGTTGTTGCTCGGGGTGACACACACTGGAAAGTGTCTACTGCTGACAGGTGAGCTGAGGTGGCCAGCCTCAGTCACTGATGCTAAAGACGCTGGGTACCGAGTCTCGGAAGAATGTCTGCAGAAAGAAAAATTTGCCATCTGGACTTGTATAGACTCGGTGTTATGAAAACAACCCAAGAGATTAACCCGAGAGATTAACTCGGAACCAATCGTCGCTAGAGTTTTTAGTGTTTGAGGCTTTATAGTGACCATGAGGTCTCTCGGTGTTATAAAACTAGGCCTGAGTGCCTATGACCATGAGGTCTCTTGGTGTTATGAAATGAGGCCCGGGTGCCTTTGACCATAAGGTCTCTCAGTGTTATGAAACGAGGTTCAAGTGCCTTTGACCATGAGGTCTCTCGGTGTTATGAAATGAGGCCTGAGTGCCTTTGACCATGAGGTCTTTCGGTGTTATGAAACAAGGCTTGAGTGCCTTTGACCATAAGGTCTCTCGGTGTTATAAAATGAGGCCCGAGTGCCTAGGAAAGCGTGTACGTTAGATTAGGAAGCATGATCATTACGCCTTATGCTTTCTTGATTTAGGAACTGTCACGTCTATTCGTGTGTCAGAAGTCGTGGCGGTTTCAGCGGCGTTCTTGTAGCTGGACAGGCACTTCTACTGAAAGGACAACGCTTAGATAACTGTGCTATTGATGGTCATTTAATGTCAGACTATTTTTTACCATTATGCCCCTGGGATGATAAAGTATGAGTGTTGTAACACTGTGGGTATTGGACGTCCTTCCAGAACCTTCCTTAGTCTATAAGTTGAGGGATGGCCTTAGCAATTTTCACTCCTTTGCTTTTTGTCAATCTTCGTCTCCATTTTCTTCTTTTGTTATTGCTGCTACCAAGTTTTCTTTTCTCCAATCTACCTGTGGTTTCAAGGTCTCTTGGCTTCGATCATCTTCCTACTTTTGAAGAATCTTTACTTTCCAGGTGAAGATAACTTTTTCTATATGTGCTATTTTGCTTTTTCCAGTTTTTTGAGTTTGTAGTGCCAATGGCTCCACAAGAGCAAGTGAAATCATACTTGTTTGAATCTAGGGTAGATGATGGTATGCTAGAATGGTATAGGTGTAGATTTGGGAATCCCCAAGAATATTTGTTGCATACCACCAATAGGAAGGCACATGAGCCTTACCTTGATGCTTTAAAAATGGTAGTATACTAAGACCAATTAGAGGGAGGGCTAAGATTCCCGATAGATCCCTTTGCGAAGTTATTTTTTAATAGATATAACATAGTGCCTGGGAAACTTCATCCCAATAGTTATAGAATCTTAACCAGGTTTATAGAGCTTATGCATAGAGAAGGGAGAGACTCGGACTTTGACCTGTTGCGGTTTATTTATAGTTTGAATAAGAAAAAGGGAGAGCTTACATTCTCTCTAGCAGTTGTTCCGGGTCTGAGCCTGTTTGTGAGACTTCTGGACATACCAAAGTCTTGGAGACACAATTATTTCGTGATAGAGCAACCAACTAAATTCTTCACTATCCGACACTATGGGTCGATGCTTGTCATGATGTAAAACGTTCGAGAAAGTTGCCTATTGAAGACTCGGACTTAATAAAAAGACTTTATACTTGGAGCGTGTTTGAGGGAATTTTAACTAAGAATTATTCTCAATGATATCTTCGGAGAGTGTATAACGGAAATGATGGTAAATGTTGATCTTCTTGGAGGTATATTATGACTTTTCTTTTCCTTTTTTGACTTGTAGATGGCTGACTATTATACATTTATGGCCGAGATACTACTTTCAGATGCTGGTCCGGAGGAAGGTCAGGGTCAAAGGTAAGAACTAGAGATTACCGACCTTACACTGGGGCAAGAGGAGCCCTCCGAGACTCCCTCTGAACAACATATCGAGATTGTAAGGGAACCTCCGGTAGAACATGTTCTGAAAAGGGCTTTCGAATCTTTCAAAAAATATGCCAAGGGAAAAGAGATTGTTGAGGATGAAGAGGAATTGGCGGAGAATATTTTCGTCAAACGTCTGAGGCTTCCTAGGCGTCCAGATGCCAAGAAATGGATTTTGAAAAAAATAAGTCCACCGAGTATTCAGAATCCCCAAGTGAGAGACCAGTATGCCGAGTCTCTGAGCCTACCAGAGGACATCCAACAGTGGAGGGATGTAGGCAGAGGCAAGCTATATAATAGCCTAATTACACATGCCTTGGAGGTAAAAAATTAGAACACATCTTGCTGCGGCAATAAGTATTGCTTAATATACTAATGCTTCCTGCTCTTATTGCAAATGGCCCAAGGCCTATTACTGGCTAAGGATGAGCATTTCATCCTTCAAGGTGAATACAACTTTAAGGATGCTGAGGTGGGCACCATTGCCGGGGATTACAAAAAGAAGCTGGGTGCGGCAACTCGTGCTTTGGAGCTTACAGTGGCGCAACTTCATAAGGCCAAGTCTGAAGTGGAGTCTCGTGATGAAAAGATCCGAGATCTTAAACATACACAGGCCCATCATAATGAGAGGATGAAAGAGTAAGATTCTGAGCTTGTCGTGCTGAAGGAAAAGTTAGAGCAAGAGAAGGAAGGCCGAAAGGATGACCTGAAATCCTATCAAAACATGGTGTCCGAGTTCCTTAAGGCGTAAAAATCTGAACTTAAAAGGATTATGCTTGCTCAACGTCCTAATTTGGACTTTTCGAGTGTGACAAGATAACATCTATAGACTTGGCGAGATTGGCTCCTACTAATGAGGCTGCTAGTAAAGCCGCCAAGAAGCACTGAGCAGGCCCAAGAGTCTCCAAGAAGTCAACCACTATTGAGGGGTCTTCTTTCGATCATCCAGCGAATCCTAATCATCCTGGGGAAGGGTCCTTAGCTGAAACTGGCCTCACTGCTGCTACCTCTGCGGTGCCTGAGACTCCTGCTTTGAAAGATGCTAATGCCTCTACTGAAGTTAGTTTAGTGCATTCTGAGTGTGAGGCTAATATAAATGCTTAGGTTTTTTTTTAAGAACAATTATGAAGGAATGAAATGGTGCTTCTTTATTAGAGCTTATCTCTCTTTCTTTTTTTTAGTACAATTTCTTTTACTAATAGTATTTTCTAAGGCTATCCGAGCTCCAATATCAAGGTAATTCTTTTCCTTGTACATATTTTATCTTGTATGCACCCTTGGTGGTTTTTTCGGTGACTTGATATGGGCCTTCCTAATTAGGTCCAAGCTTACCAGTTCTGGAGCTACCTTTGCCTATATCTGCTCTTCTCAGGACTAGATCTCCGACTTTAAACTGCTTTGGTAGTACATGTTTTTATGATATCTGGCTATTCTCTGCCTCTGTGCTTCCGAAACTTCTTATGCTCACTCCCTTTGTTCTTTAAGCAAGTCTAGGAAAATCTGAGCATTGAGATTGTTGATGTTTGGATCCAACTCTCTAAAGACTCGGTAGCTTTGTGAACCAATTTCCACAGGAATAACTGCATCCATTCCGTATGTCAATCTAAAGGATGTTTCTTCTGTTGAGCCTCTAGGTGTTGTTCTATATGCCCATATGACATTGTTAAGCTCTTCCACCCATTTTCCCTTCTTTTCATCCAATCTCTTCTTTAGCCCTTGCATAATGATTCTGTTGGTAACTTTAGTCTGCCCATTTGTCTAAGGATGAGCTACTGAAGTAAATCTCATTTTGATGCCTAATTCTAAGCAAAACACCTTAAATTTCTCGTTGTCAAACTGCTTGCCATTATCTGTGATCAAAGTGTGTAGTATACCGAATCTGCAAATAATTTCTTTCCGAGTCTCAGTAATGGTTGGAACAACTTCCACTTCTACCCACTTTGTCAAGTGATCAATTACCACAATGAAGAACTTCTTTTGAGACATAGAAACTAGGAATGGATCTAATATATCTATTCCCCAAATAAGAAAGGCCACAGACTTCCAATTAGATGCTGAATGTTGGAAGGTTTATGAGTAAGATGGGCAAACTGCTGACACTTAGTGCATTTTTAGACTAGCTGGAATGCGTCCTTGGACATGTTAGGCCAGTAGTACCCTTGTAATAATACTTTTTGGACCATGGAATTTTGAGCTTCATGAGCTCCACATATCCCTTCATGGATTTCTCTAAGCACATAGTTGCCTTCTTCTAGAGACACACATTGTAACGCCCACATAATACATTTTCATTTATTTGCATAACATGCATATCATATAGTCATGAGAAATAGATGTAATATGTGTGATATTAAGTCCATAACAAGAATTAGAAAGTTAAAGGCTTAATTTGGTTGATGACAAAAATAAAAGGGTTTAAAGTGGTTTGTTGTTTCATGACTATCATCATTAGTATTATTATTATTATTATTATTATTAAAAAAAAAAAAAAAGGAAAGAAAGAAGATTTTGGACGTGTGTTAAAAGGAGAGAAGGATTATCTTCCTTCTCCTCCTCCTTCTTTCTTCTTCTTCTTCATTATACATATAAAAAAAAAAAAAGAGCTGAATTACCAAGTAAAAGTAAAGGTCTAGA
>CATIWM010269994.1:0-13532 GCA_949671775.1 Mallotus repandus
AATTTTGTCTAGCAAGTTATCCCTAAATTTAGGTGTGAAAGTTAGCTCTTCACTTGGTAAATAATAAACTCTTAGCATAGGGTGGTTAATGATACCTCTAACTTTGCGAATGGCAAATAAATGATAGTCATGAAAATCGAAAATTAGTGAGATATGTTGAAGGCATTATCTTATGATAAATGATGAATTTGCTTAAATGCACTTTTATACAATCATCATGCTGAAACTAACTTTAATAAGTTTTTAAATACAAAAGAAAATACAGTCAGTATGTGTCATCAACACTGGCATTATCAAGTCAAATCAAGGTCATCGAGCAATGAAGGCAGCTGATTAAAGTCGATCAGCAGAGAAATTCAAAGCAATCAGTTAGCGCCAACGTGAAATTCCAGTTGATGTGAAATTCAAAAGGTGATGTTTGCATTTTTTACACACTGCATTCACTCAGTTATACGCTACATGGTAGCTATAACTCCGATTCACTCAGTTATATGCTACATGGTAGCTATAACAGAAATTTAAAGTTCAGTTTGTTATATGTTACACAGTAGCTGTAACAACATTTTGAATTCACTTTAGCTAGAAACTACATAGTAGTTATAGCACAAGTTGCTAGATGTTCCATAGGACCTATAACACCTTTCACACACTCTTTTGCTAGATGTTCCATAGGAACTACAACACATTTTCAAATCATAAGTTCACTAGACGTTCCATAGGAACTATAGTTCAATCGGCTAGACGTCCCACAGGGAATATAGTTAATTTCAAATCAACATTATACGTCTGAGTGTAGTGTATTTTCAATTCAACACTATATGACCGAGTATAGTGTCTTGTCAAATCAACACTATACGATTGAGTATAGTGTAGTTTCAAATCAACACTATACGACCAAGTATAGTGTACTTTCCAAATCAACATTATACGACCAAGTATAGTGTATTTCAATACTATACGTCCAAGTATAGTATATTTTCAATCAATACTATATGACCGAGTATAGTGTAGTTTCAAATCAACACTATACGACTAAGTATAGTATACTATCCAAATCAACACTATACGACCTATACGTCCGAGTATAGTGTATTTCCAGTCAACACTATACGTCCGAGTATAGTGTATTTTCAAATCAACACTACACGACCAAGTATAGTGTACTTTCCAAATCAACACTATACGACCGAGTATAGTGTATTTCCAAATTAATACTATACGTCTGAGTATAGTGTATTTTCAAATCAACATTATACGATCGAGTATAGTGTATTTTCAAATTAACATTATACAACTGAGTATAGTGTATTTCAATACTATACGTCCGAGTATAGTGTATTTTCAGTCAATACTATACGTCCGAGTATAGTGTATTTTCAAATCAACACTATACGACTGAGTATAGTGTATTTCAACACTATACGTTCGAGTACAGTGTATTTCTAGTCAATACTATACATCTGGGTATAGTGTATTTTCCAATCAACACTATACGTTCGAGTGTAGTGTATTTCCAATCAACACTATACTTCTGAGTGTAGTGTATTTCCAATCAACACTATACGTCCGAGTATAGTGTATTTCCAATCAACACTATACGCCCGAGTATAGTGTATTTCCAATCAACACTATACGCCCGAGTATAGTGTATTTCCAATCAACACTATACGTCCGAGTATAGTGTATTTTCAAATAAAAATTCGCGAGCAGTTATGGAATGTAGCATCAAAAGTGAGCAATGAAAGGGTTGCAGCTAAACGCAAGCAGTTATGGACTGCAACATCAAAAGTGAGCAACGAAAGGGTTGCAGCTAAACGCGAGCAGTTATGGACTGTAGCATCAAAAGTGAGTAAAGAAGGGGTTGCAACTAATGCGAGCAGTTATGGACTGTAGCATCAAAGGTAGAAAACTTGCCAGTAATTATAGATTACAGCAACACAAAGCTTACATCATGGGACAATGAAAATAACGCTGCATAATTCAGTGTTATAGGCAGACGCTCTGTAATAAGTCAGGTAAGTATCCTAACTCCTTACCCTTGAAATTGTGTGCTTATTTGCTTTGTCGCAATTTGTTAAGCAAACAGCGACAAATGGGGGCAACGATAAGCACCCAATTTCGAGATGACTAGAGCATGGATGCGACAGAGGACCCAATGATAAAAATAGACTGTGAAATTAGATTTATTGGTTTTGAACTAAATTGTAAATTATTTTTAAGATTTATTTTAAATTTTATTTATTTTATTTATCTTTTTAATAATTTTCAAAAAATATAAAAAATAAATTCAAAAGCAAAAAAAAAAAAAGAAAAGGGCCAACTTCAGCCAAATGATTTGCAGGAAGAAATATGGCCATTCCTTGTTATTTCCGACCGGAAATAGACTTTTGTCCTTTTTTTTGTTTATTTGTTATTTATCCATAGATTTTGATTAGTTTTTATTTGATAAATAAAGTGATAAATATATATTTTTATAGATAAATAATAAAAATAAATTTTGATTATCCTGTACTAACTTAGGGTTACATGATTGTGTCTATGTATATGTACTTTTCTTTTCACATAGGGTTTTTGATTTTCTTTTTTCTCAATTTTTTATTCTTAGCTGTCAACCAAACATACACCCACTCTTCTTTAATTTTCACGTACTTTTTTCAAGTTTTAGCCGTGAATCAGATCCAAATAAATAAAAAATCACAGACCAACATAATCACAAACTAATATAACAAAAGCCACAGACTTTCATCAATGGTGATCACCTTCTGAGAGAAATCAATGCTACATCCATCAAATTGTCTCCTCTTCTACTCCTTTCTCTTTTTTATTTTGTTTATTTTATTTTATTTTATTTGATCTTTTTTTTTATTTATTTTTTGTTTGTTTATGTTTCATAATGGTGGGAGCAACTTAAATGGAGGGAGTGGAGATAAGGCCAACCATGAAGATCTATGGAATTCCATGGGTTAAATCATGTATCAATTTTGCGTAGTTCCCTTTAGGTTTATTTATTTGTATTATTTTATTTATCTAGGCTTTGGGTTTGTATTTTAATTTTCCAATAATAGTTGTTGTAATAGCCCTATTAGTGGAAATATAGTGGAATTTTAATTTTCTGCACTTTAAAAATCAATTTGTAAATTAGGTCCATTTGGTAAAACCCTAATTCAAATCAATGGTGGCTTTAGATTAATTTAGGTGGCATGTAAATTGAATTAGGGTTAGAAATATCACATAATGTTTGTTTTTGATTTATTATTTTTTTTGGGCTGATTTATTATTTTTTATTCGTTTTGGGCCCCAAGCCCACATGTAGGTCTAACTCACTAATAAAATATGCTTTTAAATTAAATTTATGTTTAATTAACTTTAAAATTAATTTAGACTCATTAGGTTAATTTAGATTTTAGGCCCATTTTTTTAGTTAAATAAAATTAACTTAGACTTAGCTCAACCCATTAATAAAGCCTTCTTCATAATATGTAGACTTAGGATCATTTCATTTAATTAAAATTAATTAGAATTAAGCCCACTAATTCATTTCTTTGTCTTTTAAAATTTAATAGACTTAAACGCATTTGCTTTAGAATTAAAAACAATAGATTTAAGTTCACTAATATAATTAAAATATAGGCCCACTTTTAGTTCCATTTCACTTGTAAATAAAAAATGTAGATTTAGCTAACTTAAAATTAAAATCAAATGTAGTTTAGATTTAGGGACGTTGTGCCTTGAATGCATTTTTTATGTGCTTTTTCATGGATTGGTTGCCTTAGGGTTAGATGGATGTTCAATTAGAGTTTAATGAAATTGCTTGTAATTAGGGAATAAGATAGTAATTCATAAAATAATTCTAAATGAACATAAGATTAAAAGAAGTTGGTATTCAGTATCCATAACTCCTGGTTGTGGTACTAGCTTGTATTAGAGAATCGAGTTACCACCACTTTCAATTTGTTCCAGTTATTACCCTGGGTGGCAACTCCTCATCTCCACGCCATGTCTTTGTGACAGTGGTTAGTGTGTTCCTTAGAGCCCTGAGCTCAAACAGTGTCGCGGTTGCAATAAACTTAGGCGCGCTCTAAACCTTGCCGTCTACACCACTAAAGAAACTTTGCAAACCATCTAGTACTTGAATCATATAGGTAACAGAGTCATCAACTCATCTCATATAATAAACACACAAAAAAACCAAAGAGATATGAATGAAAGCATTAAACAGAAATAAGTTATCTCCTACAGGCGGTAAGTCTCCAGTCCACATCAATATTTCCTTGATCAATTACTAACAAATCAAAAGCAAACCTGTTGTAAAAAAAAATTAGTGGGACTAAGGGAGGCTCAGATTCATAAATGAAGTCATGGTAAAGAAAATGCAGCCACATTTCCGCCAGCTATAATTAAAATAAGCTACCAAAGAAACTTAAGCAAAGAGCATTCACTTAGTGACTCAATTTAATATGAGTGGAAGCAATCATCATAGCCTTAAAAATAAATAATGAATGCAACGACAACACTGTGAACAACATGCAATCAATGCTCATGCAGTGGAGGTCACATTCAAACAAAAACTGAATGCAACAACATTGTACAACTTGCAATTC
The DNA here is from genome assembly GCA_949671775.1 of Mallotus repandus. NCBI lineage: Eukaryota > Viridiplantae > Streptophyta > Magnoliopsida > Malpighiales > Euphorbiaceae > Mallotus > Mallotus repandus. The sequence goes on from CATIWM010269994.1 coordinate 4,602, forward strand.
ATACTCATCAGTAAAGGTCACATTTAGGCAACCTGGTCAAGTATAAAATATTCACAGGCACAGGCAACAAATAGAATCATAAGCAACCAACATAGTTAGCATATTTACTTAAATATAGGTTTGCAAAATGTGCAAGTAAAATCAATTAGGAATTAAGATGTGACTGAGGCAGGTGTTATAGTTGGCCCAACACCAATTACTGGTAGCTCTAAAGCACAAAAATAAAAAAAAGTATTAGTAATTGTGGATAAATTAAAAATATAGCAAAAAGTGATTAAAAAACCAAGCTTAGTACCTTTCTCAAAGTTCTTTAACTCCTCAATTGCTTCTTCAACTAAAACAGGCTTACTACCTTTTCTTAGCCAATCAGATGTGCAAATCACTGCTTCCACAATCTTTAGAGTAAGTGAACTCCTAAAGGCATCAAGTACTCTCGCACCAGTACTAAAAGCACTTCCAGAAGCAACAGTTGAGATAGAAATAGCCAAAACATCACGAGCAAGTTTAGAGAGAATTGGGAATCTCTCTGAGTTCAATTTCCACCACCTCAATACATCGAAGTTCCCATCTTCTTCAATAATTGCTTCATTCAGATATAAATTAAGATCACACTTTTTGCTTCCATCTAAGCCCTCTTCCATTTTCTGTTTCTTAAACCTGGCTTTTAAACAGAAACAGAAGCAGTTACGCCAGCACCAGAATCAAATTGGCTAAGAGTTCCAGAATCAAACAAGCAACTCTGAGAAGCAAACACATTGATAGGTTTCTAAAAGGCAGCATAATCTTCAAAAAGTTTATACAGGGCAGATTTGACACTGCTGAATAAGCTTCAACCTTGTAATTCTCCATAAATTGCATTTAAGGAGAATCCTATGAATTCAATTTTGTCCCTAGGATCAAGAATGTTGGCAATGAAAATTAGCGTGTTCATTTTTTACGGTCACCCCAATATTTGTGAAACTTGGACTTCATGTTAAATCCCATATGCCTTACTTACAAATCAAATGAGTTTTGAAATTCATTTAGCTAGCAGAAAAGGTTTGAAATTTCAATAAAAAATAAATTGGCAGTAATATATTTTGAACCTGAAATTCTTAAAGTCAATTCATAGAAATGCTAAAGAAAATTCACATACTATTTCACTATTTGCCAATCCTCAAAACTAGTCACATTCTCACCCAAATCTGCCCTAAAACTTAACTCTTGTTCTTCTAACACCTGAAATGACATTTCATAACTACATGCAGTCCTTAACATCAAGTATGTTAAGTTCCACCTAGTGGGAACATCAAGTGACAAACTTGATTTGCAATCAACACCTACCAAGTCACTGTATTCCCTAAATTTTCTTAGTCTAGCAGGGGAGTTTCTAACATACCTAACAACTTCCCTCACCCTTTGAATTGCTTGGTTAGTATCTTTTAAACCCTCATTAACTACTAAATTAAGAATATGTGCAAAGCACCTCATATGGACATACTTTGATCTAACTGAGCTCATACCCCAAGTCAACAATTTCTTTTTAAAATAAGAAATTATTGTGTCATGTGATGAGGCATTGTCTACTGTCACACGAAAAATATTCATTAAACCCCACTCAAGTAAGCAGCTTTCTAAAGCTTTGGCTATGTACTCCATTATATGTGAAGAAATAGGGACAAATGATATAATTTTCTTGTGTAGCCTCCACTCATCATCAATGAAATGTTTTATAATGCACATATAATTTATTCTCTGGATAGAAGTCCAGGAATCAGTGGTCAAGCTGACCCTTTGAGAATGTTCTTTAAAAAAAAATTCATTTTAATTCTTTCATCCACATAAGAGCTAAAACAGCCCCTACTAACTGTTCACCTAGAGGGGATCTTAAACGTAGGACATGTTGTAGAAACAAAGTTTTTAAACCCCTCTCCTTCAACAAACTTGAAAGGCAAGTCATCAATTACTATCATTTTAGCAAGTGCAGTCCTAATTAGCTCTTGGTTAAATTTTCAAGTGCCAACTAAGCCTAGAGGTTTATTTCTATTTGCTTCCACCCCATCAAGTTTAAAGGTTAAAAGGGCTTGTCTAAAGTCTTTGCTATGTAGCATTTTTTTGCATTGTAACATGTGATTTCTCATTGAAGATGTGTCATGTATTTTTGAGTTAGCACCAAATTTAGCAGAACAATAAATACACTTAGCTTTTTATGTAATGTCTTTGCCATCTTCAATCTTCTTAAAGTGCTCCCAAGCCCTTGATCTAGATTCAGTCTCTTTCCTTTTAGCAGTACCATCATTCTGCTTAGTAGTAGCTGAATCTACTTTATTTGCTTCCACCTCATTTCATGATTCAGCATCAGGGACAGCACCACCACCAGCAGTTTGACTGCTACTGGAATTCCCAACATCCATCCTACAATGCAAGTCACACAACACAACAACACCAATAGAAACAATAAGTATATTATATATAAATAAATAAATATAACATATATTAAATTTAAATTCATTAATAAATATAATCTAAATATAAATAATCTCCATTCAAATAATTCAAATAAAAAATTAATAAGACTAAAACTAAATATTAAAATTACAATAATTTTTCATTTAGGGTTTATTAAATTAAATGGAATATAATATCTATGAAATATAAATTCATTACTAAATATAATCTAAATATAAATAATCTCCATTCAAAAAATTCAGCTATAAAAATAATAAGACTAAAATTAAATTTTAAAATTACAATAATTTTTCATTTAGGGTTTATTAAATTAAATGAAATCTTAAAATAGATTTAAATTAAAATTGTATTAAAATAGTAAAATAAAAATTTCTAGCAGCCAAAACAGACCAACACTATGAAATAAAATTTTTTAAAATCAAATAAACAACACAGATCAAAACCTTAATTACAAATCAAGAAAAAATTTAAAATATACTTTATATTTTTTGCGAAATGAATACAGTGACAGAAAAGCTAGGAGATCGTGCTCAGGCAACACACAGATCGTAAGAAAGCAAAGAGATCTTGCTCAGACTACACAAATCAGAATAAAAGCAAGGAGATCTTGCTTAAACAACATAGATCGGGACAACGCAAAGGAAGCTTCCACCTCTTTTTCGACATAAACTTCATTGCCTGCATCATCAGGTTCCATAAAACAAAAAAACAAAAAAACAAAAAACAACAAAATAAGTTAAATGTAAACAATATTTACAATAAACATTCAAATAATCATAAAAATCACAAAATTTTTACCAGTTCATGTCAATAATGGACATGCATGGTTAAATATCAAAAAATAATCGATTTTGTATATCGACATCAAGTTTCAACATATGCATGTTGTAGATCTATTTGAGATCTCCATCATCGTCATTCTGTCACTAAGCAAACAATAAGGAAATCGAAAGCAAAATCAGTGCAGATGAGACATCCTCTAGACCGAGAGGCTCAGAGATCACTATCGAGAGAGATTGAAAGAGTGACCTAGACACAGACGAGAGAAGTAGGGTTACAAAATAAGGATTTAAAGGAGAAGATTAAGTGATTGAGGGTAAGAGAAAGGAAGGGAACTAGGGTTTTCTTGAGCGAAAAACACAGGAGCGACGTAGAAGAATCGAGGGAAATGAGTGATATTTGTTTATGGTTAGGTATATTATACATTTATACATATATAAAATGACGTAGTATTAGTTAGGTTTATCAGAAATTCAGGCAGGTCGGATAGCCAACACCCTCCCCCTATCCGACACCGCAAATCCGATTCTCCTCGACCCGTAATGCCCGAACCCGCCTTGGCCTGATTTCACTTCTTTCGACCCCTTAATTTGGCCTGAAAAATTTGGCCCGGCCGGATTTTGCTACCCCCTATATACATTCTGCCACTTCAAGTGCTAAAATGCTATATTATAAAAAAAATGACATAAAATCTACCACTTTAATGGGAGGAGTTTTCATTCCCTCCATGGCCACATAGGTTAAAAACACTACATAGTAGTAATTTTTTTATTTTATCACCATAAAAAGAATTTTTCATAAAATATCACAATTTGGTAATTTTTTACTTTTTGCCACAAAATGAAAAAAATAATTTTGTACTTTTTGTCAAAATAAAAAAATATTACTAGAAAAAAAACCACAATAGAAATAAAATATTACAAATATACCGCACGTAAAAATTGAATCCAAAACTTCACTCTTGAAACCTCAGTACAATAGCCAATTGATAAGAGCCTCATTGGCATTTTTATAAAGAATTAATATTGGAAAATTTGGCCAATTTTTCTTGTTAGTTTTCTGTAGATTTTTAAATTTGAAAGGTAAACTGTCTTGATAGAAGATTAATTTAATATCATATCAACTCTATTGAGTAAATAGAAAGTCCTTGGAAAGCAAAAATAAGTTCATGCTTTTCTTCACCTTGTTTTCCTGCTATCATTTCCAGGTATAAGATACACAACAATTTTTGAACTGCTTTTATATTTTTAATTAAGCAAAAGGAATGAATTGAATTATCCTTTAATTGGCATAAATGAAGAAAATAGTAAAACATTTTGTGAGTAGACCAAAAAATTGACACATATACAACCCAGAAAAAAAAAGACAAAGATGTGTAAAAAATTGAGTTTAAAGAGATTTATTTAAATTAATTTTAGTTACATGTGAAAATTCATGTGATTTTATTTAAAATTTTCATTGAAATTGAAATAAATATACATATAAAAAAAAAAGAATTTCTGTAACAATCATTCTCTTTATTGTATTAATTTAGGAATGCCAATAGTGAGTGATGGTAAAATTTTAAGCAACATATTTCTTCCTTGCTAAAAGAATTTCATGTATGACTAAATGCATAGTTGAGAATATTTGGCATGTACAAAATAATTTTGTAAGAGATAGTGATAAATGAGGTGCAATCACTTTGCAATGCTTTCCAATTTCTTACACTTGTCCATCCAAATGCAGGCATTGTTGCAGCAAACAAAAGCCACATTTTTTTTTAACTTTGCAATGCTTTTCAATTTCTTCCTTCCCAGATAGATTCAGATGAGTATAGGGACAGAAATCAAACGAAATTACAATGCCAGAACTGAACTTTGTATCAAAATTTCTGGTGCTATAGCCTTATACATTATCCATCTCTCCCAGAATGGAAGAATTAGAATAAATAGAAATTTTCAAAATAATAGTAAACAATGATAGAAATGGATTTGTGGTGCTTTAGGGTTTTCGATGCTTTGGTTCAGGAATAGCTTTTTGTCTTTGGATTGATGGCAATTCTTGCCCTGGGGTTTTTTGTGGTTGAACTTGGTACAAAGAGGAAAATTAGTGTTGTGGAATTTGGTTAGTACTTTTTTGTTTTCTGCCGGAGCAGAAATGGATTTGTGGGTTGTTGGAGCAGCTGCTGCCGCTGGATACATTGCTAAATACTGGCAAAATGTTTTGAGGGAAAGTGATAAATTATCAGGTTCTGGGCTCTACTCGGAGAAAGAAACTAACAGAAGATACTAATAAAGGTGAGAGATTGTCAGATATTTATCGGTTAGACAGCACTTCAGAGGGAGAAGTTTCTTCTAGTGGTTATGCTGAAAAGCCTGGAAGTTCAGGAAATTATGATGAATGCAATTTACTTTCCTTGTCAACCCTGCCATCTGGAATTGCAACGAGTGAAGAATCGAAAATGGAATTGGAAATGAATCAAATAGTGATGTGGGAATCAACTCTTGTAGGCCTTGTACTGGTGAATTGGATTCTTTTCATGAGTCAAATTCAATAAATTGGATGTCCTCACTAAGATAAAATCTAAAACAAGAGAAATGTGCCATGGAAGATTCAGTAATTCCTACAAAACTGGCACTGGAAGGCACTTTCGTTTTCAAAATGGTAATCTTCAAACTTACTTTTTAAGCTTCTAGCTTGATGAAAAGTTTTAGGGAAATTATTGTTCTATCGCTGCTTACAAATGTTCGAAGTTTCCAGAATTTTAGCTTCCTGTAATTACTCGTTTTTTCCATAGAGAAGAGATACACGCATCTGTTTTTTACTTTAAACTTTGAGCACCCTTGCTTTCAAGCTTTAGTTCTTTTTTTATTTGCCAATGGAAAGCTGAAGCTGCATATTTTCTTGAAATAAAGAAAGACTGCATGCCCACTGCCATCATATGAATGCATTTTCTTGTATTATATTTAGTTTGTGTTGCTGAACATAATGAAAAGCCAAAAATTTTGTGATCATTTCATTCTTAAAAGCATGATATGAGCTCTCGAACCACAGAATAGTCGCAGAATTCTGAAAAGTATCATCTCTTTTTTTCATCTTCTCTCCTTGGCAGCACTTACAATTTTTAGTTTCTGTCATTTATCTTCTCCCTTGGTCAATAAAAATGATAAAGATAAACTATATCCATAGAGAAATATTTATATAAACTGTAAACTGAATGGATTTAAGATTATGATTATTGCTAAATTGCTATATAATAAATCTGTTATCTTCTCTCATCTTATAGTGCAATCTGGTTGTGCAAAATCCTTTTAGCATAGATGTATAAGTACTACCACACGTACTCTGCGTCTAATTTGTGTATTTGTGAGAATGCATACTCCAGTTTGTAGATCATTACATGTTTGCAATGGGATGCTTGTATTTGATACTTCATCTATTTTCTATATGATAAACCATTGACTAACTGTTACCTAAATCAGATCCTAATGCTTCTCCTCTTATCAAATTCACTTGGTCAAGCATATTTATTCTGTTTGGGTATATCTGTTGGCATAGCCTCTTCTCTCCTAGCTAGTAGAAGAGAAATAGACAAACTGCAAGACTTGTTGAAGCAGACAGAGAACTTGGTTCAAGATCTACAACAGGAACTTGAGATGAAAAATTCATTGACAGTGCAAGAACTAGCTGATGAGAACTTGGAATCACAGGATACATATGCGAACTCCTTGCACTACAAGGCATTAAAATCCACTATTTCCTTTGCAAAATGTTGATAATTTTGAAAGCACAAGGAAATAATGTTTAGATGAAGCACAATATGTAGGGAAAAAAAAACTTGTGGTTTTATGTAGATATCACGGCATCATAAAACAACATTTTGTTGTTTGCAATCCATGACATTGTCATATTAATTTATGCTTCTATATTTGTACTGCTTGTTTCTGTCAGTATCCAAAGAGATTGAAATATTGTTTGCTAATTTGCTGAGATAGGTTATGGTTGCCATAATGTGAGCAAAATGGAAGCTCATTTCTACAGACTGGATCTCAAAATAATAGTCAAAAAAACTTCCTTGACGATTTCTTAAATTCAAAGACAATGCACAATGAGCAGTGCATATGATTCAGTTAAATTATGAAGATATGCTCAAGACCTTAAAACATCATAGTTTATTGCATTACCAATGCCATAATACAATAACAATCAATATCCCCATCAATAGAAACAAACACAAACATCTAATTGGTACATAACACTGCCAAATTAATTTCAAACAGCATCAAAAGCCAATCAGCTACCCCTTAAAGATCCAGAACATGGTCGGAGTCGGGTTTGGGTGACACGACTTCGACACTAAAACTTACAAAAGGCATGAAGAGCGGTAACGAAGGCGATGAAGCAAAGGCTCTTAACAGAACTACAGTAGGAGAGACTTGAGTCTCGGTTAATCATCGGTGTAGAATGGGAGCATGTTGCTGGTTCCGATTCAGCTGAAGGAGGTGGTGGATTTCTACGGCAGTGGAGGATTCCAACGCGGTGGCGTTTACATTTTGCTGCGGCAACGAAAAATCCAACGCGGCGGTGTTTACATTTTCCAGCTGTGGCAGCTATGACAACCAGAGGGGAAGTGGAGGAGGAGAGGGTTTGTGACTGAAACGAGAGAAAAGAAAAGGAAATAAATAAAAACATTTCGGTTAATTATATTAGTAGTGAAAGGTTATAAAGGAACTTACAATTATAGACTCTGCATCATCTTGTACCAGATGAATCCCGCATCTTTTCACCTTCAAATGCTTTAAAATTTCAGCATTCACATTATTTTTATCTTCTTTTCCTGAGTAAGGATTCACCATACATGGACAGAATTGAAATGGAGATAGAGTGGCTGAGTATTCTTTGAGTGGGTTGTCACTTTGGTACACAATTAGCACGTGATCTGAAACAGGCAGAACGTGACAAGGGTAACTCCAAAGGCCCTCACGTACTTCACCACGATCTAGACGATCCATCTTGAAACCAATATAATATGAACCAAAATTATATAACTCCTCGGAAGGTTCCCTAAATTCAAAGAGGATGCAGAAAACCACTCCCTTGAATTTATCCCAATTTAAAGGAAACTCTATGGTTATGGAAGATTCCGTACTTCTATGGGTGAACCATTCTGGAACTTCACTTCCAGGATATATTAGTTCACAATCACGCTGCAATAGAAAATCAAACATTTAACGAGAAATCAAATATATTACAAAATTTTGGTTAGCTTAATGGCCTTACATTCTCACTTATGAACGGGGGCTCTGCCTCAAGTGGCTTCTAATCCAATCTCAAGCAATTTGCAAAATTTGCAAAGGAAAGATTGTAACATTTTCTAAAGTTGCTTAATGTGTTTTGAAGTGATATGCAGTTGTGTGCACGTAGATTTTGCAAAGATGGTGGAAGCTCCGACAAGGAACTAAGACTCTCGCTGTTGGGGAAAATAGGCCCCTTACAATCCAACAAATCGTTTCATCCACGAATATCACAACTTGAACAAAAATACTTAAAAAATAAAAGAGAGAAACACACAATAATTTAACGTGGAAAACTCTAAAATAGAGAAAAACCACGGACGTTGTCAAAAGACAACCAAGAGAAAAATATTTACTATGTGGAAAATTATTACAACCACACTACAAAATATTTAACTCTTTCACACACCCAAAAGCTCAAGTATAC
>CATIWM010270066.1:0-12717 GCA_949671775.1 Mallotus repandus
TCTTTTCCAAGAATAGTCATGCATTTTAACATCTCTAAATGCCTTTTCATAATTCTCCATGCCCTTTCACTATCTCTTACACCCCTACTACACCTATATATACACCCTTTTGACTACACATTTTCATCTCTCCTCATTCAAGTTTTATCCCATACGATTTTGTTTCTTCTCCTTCTCTATCTATATCACTTCTCATTCTTTCTTCTTTCTTCTTTCTTTTCTCCCTACACAGTTTGCCTTTTTATTTTCCTTTTTATTTTACACCCTAACCGATACGTACCATCTTTTTCTTCTTATTTTCTTTATTTTTATTTTCTATTCCCATTTCTCATTATCTAGACATCCTTGCACTTCTACCTTCCATCAAGCAAGACTCTTGAAATGGGTAGAACAATGGGTTCATCTTCCAAAAGACCACACATTGAGGAAGCATATCAAGAGGAAGAAGAAGACCTTTCACAAACTTATAAGGCTAGGTTTCCAATCCTTTCCTATGAAGAAGGTGCTAAGTTTACCAACATCAAGTTTAGGGAAATAACGGGTTGTAAGTATATCCCTGACTCTCTTCTAAATGATGTGGGTATACTTGAATCTTTTAATCAATTATTGACACAATGTGGCCTCAAGAAGTTTGTCTCTATTCATGAAGATACCTATGTGGAATTGATTACCAAATTTTATACTAGTTTGGATGTAAATGCGAAAAATTCTCAAATTCTGGAATTTTTTATGTAAGGAAATAAACATCAACTCACTTATTCTTTCATGCAACGTGTCTTTGGTTTTAAGAAGGATGGGTTATATGATCCCCCATCATCTTTTAAATTGAATGAGTTTTGGACCTTTTTGACGGATTTGCAAACCCCTTTCCAACCAAAGAAAGGCAAGGCTATGTTCATTAAGGATATGAAATTTTGGTTGTTGCACAAAGTCCTTGCATGTGTGGTATTTCATAAATCCGAATTTAATCGAGTTTCCGCACAAGAGTTATTTTTAATGTGGTGCATTCATAACAAGAAAAAAGTATGTTGGACTTACTGGATTTTTAATCAATTGTTATCTTGTGCTGCAAAAAAGGATGCACCACTTACTCATGGTCACGTTGTGACTATAGTTGCTAAATCTTTGAATATTGATCTTAATGCTTTTACTCGAATTATGGAATGCTCTTATTTCACTAACCATGCATTTGTGAGAGGTGAAGTTATCGATGCTACGTTCCATTTTATTCTGGGTAGGTCTCGCTCTTGTTAGAGAGGATTGGACCATCCTCCATAAGTTTATGAACCGCAATAAGAAGAAGAAGATGTTACACCTGAGCCTTTCCCTGCTTATACCCCCCTTGGTGATGTCCCATTACTCACTTATCCTATACAGGGTGAAGCTGGTGGTTTTTTAAGTGGACACCCTCCTATTTGGGACCAAATCCTTGACAATTAATTAGCAATGCAGCGACAATTGGATGCAATGAAGGCTAAAAATGACCAATTTGATCGTAGGCAAAGACACATGGAATACAAGTTGAATCAATTCTTTGCCTCTTCCAGATATAACATTGAGTCTCCAAGCAATTTTGGCCAATATGGGGTATGTATTTTGATGTCAGTTCCACCATTCAAGAATTGGAAATTGTTAACTTGTTTTGCTGTCACCAAACTCAAAAGAAGTCATTAGATAAAAGTCAAGTTCAGGTGCTCCGGTTGATCATCGGGGGTTCTTCTATCATTGAAGTAATACACAATCCCCCATACTAAGTTTACCATTTTCAACACTTTAAACTTGACATGTAGGTTGAGAAGAAGATGAAACATCACCATATTGCATTTTAAATTCATTAAATAATTCTCCTAAAACTCTTCTAACATTATTAATAATATTATCAATATCAAATTCAAATTCATCAATATTTAAACATCTATAATACATACTTAAATAATCGGCTAAACCATCTAATTTAATTATTGGATCAAAAACAAATGCAATAAGATTAATTAGTGGAATCATTTTAAAATAATTTAACAATTTATTTTTCATTAATAATATTGATTCTCTTAAAACAAAGTCAGTCTCATTATCTTGCAAAGCACCAATAATATTAATACATTCAATTAATAATAAATGAGATGTTGGGTAATAAACTCCACTTAATGTGTATGTTGCGTCATTAAAAACTTTTAAATGATCTAAATTTTTTGACAAACTTCCCAATTTTGTGGAAATAAATTAACTTATGAAAAATTATTATGGATAAACATACACAATAACTCTTTATATGAAAAAGACTCGTTTAATAATTTATACGTTGAATTCCAACGAGTCGAAGCATCTCTTGAAAATCGTTTTGGTTTTTTTCCATTTCTTTTATAAAATTTTGCCCACATTTTCACTACTTGTGGATGTGTCCACAAAAATGCAATTGCTTTTTTATTGGTTGTAAACATACATCCAATGACCTTAAAATTTCTTGTACACATAAATTTAAAACATGGCAAACACATCTAATATGAAAAACTTTTCCTCCAATATTTGGTTGACAAATATTTTGGAGGTCAACCATAGACGCAATATTAGTAGCTGCATTATCAAAAGATATAAAAAAAGATTTTTTAGCAAACTATATTCTTGTAAAATATTTTGAATAATTATAAAAATATTTTCGACAGTATGCCAATCATCAAAAACTCAAAATGCAATAATTCTTTTTTGTATTTGCCATTCATTGTTAATCCAATGGCAAGTTATTCTCATATATAAGTGTTTTTTCCAATGATCACTCCATATATCAAAACAAATTGATACACATCCATCCAAATTTAAAAATATTTTATGCAATTCTTTTTTTCTTTTGAATATAATTTATAAAGACTACAGTTTTAAGTATTTCTAGGCATACGTTTAAAACATGGAATTAATGCATTTTGACAATAATTAACAAATCCTACATTCTCACCAAAATTAAATGATAAATGTTCCATAGAAATCATTTTAGCTAATTCGAGCTTATTAGTTTCATCCGAATATTTAAATAATTGAGATGAATTAGAAGAACCTGTGTACCCAAAAATTTGTGTTTGTTATTTTTCCACTCTAAATTGGTTTGGATGCTAGGTAGATAAATGTCATTGAAACATTCTGTACCCACCTCCAGCTTGGTATGTGTATTTTTTTGGGCAACAGTTACAACTTACTTCATAGGAGACATTTCGTTGTTGAGTTTTCTTGAAATGCACTTGAAAAGTATTGGATCCTCCTTGTCCTCGATCTCCACCACTAATTTGTGACAATTGCACTTATTCTTGTGAATTAATATTGGTGCCGATTTCTTCCACCAAATTTTCTTCGGTGTCCACAAATTCTTCTTCTAAATTATCCATCATATTCTCTTAATCAATAATAGATGATTGATCCTTAAATTCACTTCTTCTTCTACTTGAACTTGCCATTTGATTTACGGAGAAAATACAAAAATTTTCAAAAAAATTGAAGAAATAATAATAATAATTAGAGAGTAATAATAATAATAATAATAAGATTATAAGAAAATATTGAGAATGAAAATTGAGAGAAAATAAATGAGAGAGTATTTATGTGAATAATTGTAAAAAAAATTATGAGTGGGGGAAGGTATTTATAGAAAAAATTATATTAAAATGATCATATTATCCTAAAAATATAAATGTTATTAGGGTCAATTTAGTCATTTACTATTATTTAGTTATATATAATTTAATTAAAAAAGGTGACTGTTGTGGCTCAATCGATCACCAATTTTTTCAAAAAAAAGTGGCAGTGGCCACTGGCCAATGGGCCTTTTGGCCCTTTTTTATTATATATATATATTTTCATATTGACACTTGATTATATCTTCTTATCAAAATAATATAGAGTTAAAATTATGAGATAAATTTCTATTTTCTGCAAATAATTTACAATTTTTATTTTATCAAAATTATTTTGTCTATATTTATTCTCTAATCTTTTCATTAAATAATCAAATATATATATATTAAATCCGGTTTGGAACCATTGAATCGGTGGTTTGGAATAGGAACCCTCGGTTTGGAACAGGAACTACCGGTTCATTGTTCAAAAAATTTGAATCGGCCCCGAACTGGTGTATATATATGTTAAATCCAGTTCAAAACTGTTGAACTGGCGGTTTAGAATCGGAACTGTTGATTCACGATTCAAAAAAAATTTGAATCGGCAGTTTCAGGCTGGTTCAAGCCTAGTTCCAAGTTTGATCGGTTTCGGACTGATTTTGACCCGACATGTTCAGGGCTCGAATTGGCCCATGGCCACCATACATATTAGTAATACTGGAAAAGTAAAAGTCTGCTTGCATTTCCTTCAGTATTTTGGACCATAGTGTAAGTGATCATGTATTCCTATTCCTCAACCTCTCTTTGTTCATTTGCAGCTGCACTCTACATCTTCCACCCAGGACATCAACATCTCAACTCCTTTTCCAGATGCTTCATCTACTCCGAGTCAGTTTTCCTTTCCTTATCCATCTGAACCATTTTTTTCATGCTCCAGATCTTCTCCATCCTTTCCATCTAAATCACACCATGCTTCTTATCCCTCTGTAACCTCACAATTCTCAATTTCCATCAGTTCCTTCTTCCATTCAAAATTTTCTTTCCAGATCCCCTCCACCTCATGAACTGCCTACTTAATCATATCTAACACCTTCAGCTCATCTGAATCTGTTCATGCCTCATGATACTAATGTAAATGATGATGGTGGTGATTCTCACAGTGGTGGATCTCAATTCATAATATGAGCTCTGGATGAGTTGCTCATAATTGAAATTTGGATTTATGTTATTATATAATAATCTTTTTTTTTCTTTCCACCATTTTACCCTCTTATTTAACAACAACAGCAACAATTATCATAATCATTAATATTTTTATAAAATAGTATTCTATTATCTAAAGTGTTTATTTAATTGAATATTTATCCATTAGCATTATGTTAAATAAATTTATTATCAAGAGTTGATAATGTGAGCTACAAATTTATATAGTAAACATGCAATAAAATGTTCATAGTCAAAAATTAATATTCAAACAATATTAATTAGACTATCACCTCTGTCTATTTTCCTTGATATGTGATACTAATAGTGGGAGGTAGTGAGTCTCATGATACTTGATATGAGATATCAAAATAGACATGTGGATACTTATGTGATGGGTGGATCGAACAGTGATGTTAGATTTATGATCATATAGATATTCACTTATAGTCAATGATCACAATATAGGTCATAATGGTACATATAGTCCTTTGACCTTAAGTGACATGGTCATCTACATCTAAGTGGTTAGAGTTTATTATCGCTCATATACTTGTGTTAATCACACGAGTGTATATAGTGTGTGATGGCTCTAGTCGGTTATATGTAGGGATGAGTGTTCAGCCAAAAATAAGATTCATTACCTGAAAGTGAATCAGGATAAGATCCTATGCTATCTAAGTTTTTTCTTAATGAATAAGTTCCTAGCAAGGACAAATATGTAACAGTTTGAAAGATTTTCAGTGTTGGAAAAGTTTTTTTAGTATTTGTTATGTTTTATCATGAATTAAAACTTGAGATGAGGTCATATGATACAGTTATTAGAATTTGACTAAATCATAACTCTAAGCTATATCGGGATCTTCTAATGAAGGGATTTTAGTGCACGGTAACTATGACCAAAGGGTTCGTGTGAATTAATATATGCATTAATTTCTAATTAAGATTAATGAAATTGGATTTATGCTTTAAGCAATTATTCTAACATATCATGAAATCTAATTTAAGTAAGGGTTTAATTATTAATTTATACATAATTAATATGAGATATTAATTAAAGTATTAAGTTAATAATATATATATTGTTTCTATTTAGACTTGAATTAATGACCCAAGTAGTTAGGGCCTAGGTCCAAAAGAATTTTGGACCAAAGAATAATCTAAAATATTGAGAAAGCCCATGGACCTAATCTAGACCCATTTGTTTAATGTATTAGGCATGGGCCAAGTGTTGGCCCAAATTACCAAGCCCAAGTCCATAAAAATCATGTGGACAAATTTGGCATATTAGGTAGGGGTGAACAAAAATAACCGAAAACTGAAAATCTGAACCAAACCAGTCAGTTCAATTCTATTTATTTTTTATTCTATTCGGTTTGAACCAAATTGAACTAAAATTTATTCAGTTCAATTCGATTATAATTGTGAAAAAAGTGGTTAAACCAAACCAAACCAATTTCTTAAAACACTGTCGTTTTAACTTAGGTTAACTTACTGTACATAACCTCTATTGCTTTGTTGTTGCCGTTCTCTTCTCTCTACTTTCTCTCTCGATTCTTCTCTTCCTTTTTTTCCCTCTTGTCGTTCTCACACAGTCTCACTCCTTGGTTTCTCTCATGATTTTTCACTTCACTTCCTTTATTATCTCTTGATTCTTCCTTGGTTCTTCCTCTCTATTAGCTGTTGATTTCCTGGTTCATTATTTAATGTCAAGGCTTCAATTCTCAGATATCTATTTCTCCTAATTTTGGCTTCTTCATTGTATTATTAATCTGTTCACTTGTTATGTTTTTTCTTCATTGTTGTGTTAAATAACTTGTCTCTAATTTATCTTTGTATTCTCTCACTTTTGATTTTTAGGTTTTTTTTTAATTCCTTTTTTATTGTGTTTCTTTGATTTCTAGGCTACTTGCTATTTTTGATTACCAAGTTGGTTTTATGTGGGAGAAAATTATGATTAAAAACTAAAACTATATACTGAACCATTTTTTTCTTAATTTTATGTTTTTGATTATGTTTGCTCTATTTACTATGTATTATGTCTCGATGATATGATTTTTTATTTTTTGATGGATTTTTTTGAAAGGATAGTTCTTGATAAAGTTTGCTTTTTGAAGGAAGGGTGTTGTTTTTGTTTGGAGAGTGGGTTTTTATGGAATGCATCATTGAACAAATCCATGTATTTTGTTGTCTAATAATTGATGGAAGATTGAGTAAACGTTGAAAGAGACCATAATACATGTATGGGTGGCCACGTACTGATTCGGGCCCAAAACTGGATCGGTTCAAATCGGCACAAAACATATTAAATTCAGAACTGAACTTGAACCGACCCCAAACCAGTTCAATGTTTACACACACATATATACATGTACGGCCACAGACTAATTCAGGCCCAAAACTAGCTCGGTCCAAATCGCCCCAAAATATATCAAATTCAGAATCGGACCTGAACCGGCAATATATATACATATATATATATACCATAAACTACCTGGGATCTAAAGGGGTTACTGTGTGTTGTGCTCTGAATGCAAAGGTGATGTAGGATAATCACTGTGCCGGTCTCACACACCAGTCACAGGCTAGACACAGGGGTTACCGGACCAAGAATGTAGCAAGCAAGAATTTCACAGAGTTCTGATGTGCAGGATCCTAAGAACTTAGGCAAGCACAGAGCATACTTTCTGTTACTTAAAAAAATTAAAGAACAGAAAATAAATGCAGAAAACTTAAAAGATGGAGAAGAAGATTAAGAGCTCACTGGAAAATATCTTTATTTATAAGGGAAAATACAAAGTTCTTTATCAAATAAATAGCAAAGGAAAATGATAGTACTTTTTTACAGAGAGCTATATTCGAGAGATACAGCAATTTTGTTGAGTGATAGATTTTAAGATCCTATTTCTTTATTTCTAACGAGAGATGAGTCCTTCTGCAAGAGAGGAGGAGAGCTCTTTATATAGGCGAGAGGGAGAATCTTTTGATGCTATAGATGCATGTGAAGCTCAGCTTTAGTTGGTGATGAATAGTGTCTTATCTGGAGAATAATGGCAGTAGTTGGGCAGTGCCTTCTTTCTTTCTTTATCTATCTTTATCAACATTATTTTGCTAAATAATTGTACCAACCATGTCACGAAAATGGAAGGAGGGACCCCATCCTTGTGGGATAATAGACTGTAGTGGAATCAGCGCTAATGAGGGAGTCGAATATTTGACATAAAAGTCAAATTTTCCTGCTGGCTATCCTAGAAGGTCCCATTGAGGCTGTCTGGGAAGATCAGTACCTAGCAGGAACAAAATATTTTTATCAAAGTATCCTTTTTTTTTTATTCACCCTAACTTTTGCATGGGTCGTCCTAAAAGGATTTTCAACATATCGGCTTTAACTATATATAAATCTTTATAAAAGAGAAATAGGCTTATGGGCCTATAGGCTTTATAGAAGGAAAAATGCCAAAACAATCATCTTCATTATCATTACCCAAATCGACAAAGGGCTCTGAAGATTCAGACTGGCTGGGCTGGGCCGAGGAGGAAGACCTGGACTGGATCAACTATTGCATGATCCTGAAATATTCTTCTTCTATTTTGGCTTGAGCAAGGAGAGCACTGGCGTGAGATTTTTGGGCTAGAAAGTTAGACTGAGTGCGAGATTGTCCAAGGATGCCCTGCTTCTGAAGCCAGGCTATAACTGCTGTCTTGGAGACTTTATCAAAGGCAGTATATGAGTTCCACCATTTGACTTTGAATTTCCTCTAAAGGACTGTTATATCTTCTGTAACATGGTAATCCAAAAACCATTGGGAAACCCAAAGAACAAAAAATTAAGAACAAAAGAGGCAGAGAGGAGAGAATTTCTTTTCAAGGGATGAGGGTTTATTGTTCTTTAAAGAGGTTGTATCCTTCTTTAACAGAATGAAGGAAGATTTCAGGGATAGGACCATAGTTATTCCACCATCTGGAAAACCATGCAGGGAATTTAGAAATGTCTGTACGATCAGTGAGGAAGAATAGCCATGAATGGGTTCTATAACTGCTTTTGATAAGGAAGGTGTTAAACCATGCTTGTTCATAGTCCCAATAAGAAAATGTAGGATAAAAGTCTAACTTGGCTTTAAAATTAACAGGGAAGGCTTTTGGCTTAAAGAGTTCCTGTCCCCAATCAGAAGGATGGATGACTTTAAGAATTTTACAAGTAGAATAAGAAGCTTCAGGGTGGCCTTTATGGAAGAAGTGTTTGAACTCAGTAGAACCAGTGTATTCCAAAATCATTTGGTAATATTCTTGTGGTTTTGATAAATCCCAAGGTTTATAAAACAAGTTTTTTGGAAAATGATTTTACAGAGAAAAAAACGGGTCCTTATGATAAAAACCATCTTCAATTGTTAATATATTTTGAAAATTGGTCTTTAATAGAAATTCATTTGTCTTTATTTTTATCTGAGAACAAATAATTTGTGAGCTACTAGGAGTAGCCACAGTTTTTAAAACATTTTGAGAAAGGGTTTTAGAAGAAGAATCTCCTTTCTCGTCTTTAGATATCAGCTGAGAATATATACCTACAATCTGAGGAGTAGGCAATATTCCTGGCAACTGTGGAGGCTTTATAGTATTCTAAATAGCCTAAAGAAGTTCAGGGGTTCTGG
Source organism: Mallotus repandus (assembly GCA_949671775.1). Lineage (NCBI taxonomy): Eukaryota > Viridiplantae > Streptophyta > Magnoliopsida > Malpighiales > Euphorbiaceae > Mallotus > Mallotus repandus. Next base: position 9,455 of record CATIWM010270066.1, read on the forward strand.
AGATAGACTCAACCCATAGTTGAATTTGAATTTGCTTTTCTTTATTTGATTTTTGGCTAGCAATGTCATGCCAGGATTTTATTGGTTTCTCAGCAGAAAGAGGAATGGATACTAAAATCGGGTCGGATTCTTTAGTTGGGTCAACATTTTCTTTATCTTTCTTTTTTTGAGTCATTCTATCTGTTTTGCAAGAATTCTCTAGTCAGAAAGTCTGGTAGAGAATTTGTATCTCCTTTAATGTATTCAATTTCAAAATCAAAGATACTCAGAATAGCTTGCCATCTTGCAAAAATCTATTTTGATGCAATGTTTTAAACATCTCAGTGTAAACAGGTCTGGGTATATTAGAACCGTAGTCTACATTTCTGAGTGTGGAAGGAAGGTCTGAGGTTGAATACCTAGCTGGGGCTGTATAAGGTAGATTTATGATTGGAGGTAGGTTTGGATGTAAATATGCTTGGTCAGTATAAGGCAAGTGTATACTGCTCAATAATGGGTTGAGTCTATCTCTAGAACCCCTGAACTTCTTCAGGCTATTCAGAATACTATAAAGCCTCCACAGTTGCCAGGAATATTGCCTACTCCTCAGATTGCAAGTATATCTTCTCAACTGATTTCAAAAGATGAGAAATGAGATTCTTCTTCCAAAACCCTTTCTCAAAATGTTTTAAAAACTATGGCTACTCCCTGTAGCTCATAAATTATTTGTTCTCAGACAAAAATAAAGACAAATGAATTTCTATTAAAGACCAATTTTCAAAATATATTAACAATTGAAGATGGTTTTTATAATAAGGACCCATTTGTTTCTCTGCAAAATCATTTTCCAAAAAACTGGTTTTATAAACCTTGGGATTAATCAAAACCACAAGAATATTACCAAAGGATTTTGGAATACACTAGTTCTGCTGAGTTCAAACACTTCTTCCATAAAGGCCACCCTGAACCTTCTTATTCTACTTGTAAAATTCTTAAAGTCATCCATCCTTCTGATTGGGGACAGGAACTCTTTAAGCCAAAAGCCTTCCCTGTTAATTTTAAAGCCAAGTTAGACTTTTGCCCTACATTTTCTTATTGGGACTATGAACAAGCATGGTTTAACACCTTCCTTATCCAAAGCAGTTATGGAACCCACTCACGGCTATTCTTCCTCACTGATCGTAAAGACATTTCTAAATTCCCTGCATGGTTTTCCAGATGATGGAATAACTATGGTCCTATCCCTGAAATCTTCCCTCATTCTGTTAAAGAAGGATACAACCTCTTTAAAGAACAATATAAACCCTCAGCCCTTGAAAATAAATTCTCTCCTCTCTGCCTCTTCTGTTCTAAATTTTTTGTTCCTTGGGCTTCCCAATGGTTTCTGGATTACCATGTTACAGAAGACATAACAGCCCTCTAGAGGAAATTCAAAGTCAAATGGTGGAACTCATATACCGCATCTGATAAAGTCTCCAAGACAGTAGTTATAGCCTAGCTTCAAAAGCAGGGCATCCTTGGACAATCTCACACTCAGTCCAACTTTCTAGCCCAAAAATCTCACGCCAGTGCTCTCCTTGCTCAAGTCAAAACTGAAGAAGAATATTTCAGGATCATGCAACAGTTGATCCAATCAATGTCTTCCTCCTCGGCCTAGTCCAGCCAGTCTGAATCTTCAGAGCCCTTTGTCGATTTTGGTAATGATAATGAAGATGATTGTTTTGGCATTTTTACTTTCATAAAGCCTACAGGCCCATAAGCTTGTTTCTCTTTTATAAAGATTTGTATATAGTTAAAGCCCGATGGGTTGAAAATCCTTTTAGGACGGCCCATGCAAAAGTTAGGATAAATAAAAAAAAAGGATACTTTGATAAAAATATTTTGTTCCTATTGGGTACTGATCTTCCCAGACAGCCTCAGTGGGACCTCCTAGGACAGCCATCAGGAAAATTTAACTTTTATGTCAAATATTCGGCTCCCCCATCAACGCTGATTCCACTACAGTCTATTATCCCACAAGGATAGGGTCCCTCCTTCCATTTCTGTGACATGGTTGGTACAATTATTCAGCAAAATAATATTGATAAAGAAAGAAAGAAGGCACTGCCCAACTACTGCCATTATTCTCCATACAAGACACTATTCATCACCAACTAAAGCTGAGCTTCACATGCATCCACAGCATCAAAAGATTCTCCCTCTCGCTTATATAAAGAGCTCTCCTCCTCTCCTACAGAGGGACTCATCTCTCGTTAGAAATAAAGAAATAGGATCTTAAAATCTATCACTCAACAAAATTATTGTATCTCTCTAATATAGCTCTCTATAAAAAAGTACTATCATTTTCCTTTGCTATTTATTGGATAAAGAACTATGTATTTTTCCTTACGTGGATAAATAAATAAAGATATTTTCCAGTAAGCTATTTATCTTCATCTCCATCTTTTAAGTTTTCTGCCTTTATTTTCTGTTCTTTAATTTTCTTAAGTAACAGAAAGTATGCTCTGTGCTTGCTTAAGTTCTTAGGATCCTGCACATCAAAACTCTGTGAAATTCTTGCTTGCTACATTCTTGGTCCGGTAACCTCCGGGTCTAGCCTGTGACTGGAGTGTGAGAAAAGCACAGTGATTATCCTGTATCATCTTTGCATTCAGAGCACAGCACATAGTAACAATACACAGTAACCCCTTTAGATCCCAACTAGTTTATGGTATAGCAATCCCTTCACTTGTAGAATCTTCAAGATCTATAGGAACTTCCTCTAATAAGGAATTAAAAAATCCCATATTTATACCTTATCCAATTTCCCAGTCTGCCCAACAAGAAATCAGAAGTAATAAATCTGAATTCATGCATGCTATTAAAGACCAGCTTAGTAGAATTAGCACTACTTGCAACCATATTGTCCCTGACACTCCTCAACCATCTGATCTGAGTGTTGGTGTTCTAGATAAAGACCTCGATTCAACCTCTGAAGGTAACGACTTTCAAGACAGATCAATGATAAGTTAGAACAGTTTTGCAGGGATGAAATCCAGGATTTAGAGTCCAAAGGTTTAATTTCTAAGTCTAGATCCCCTTGGAAGTTGTGCAGCCTTCTATGTCAATAAAGCTTCTAAAATAGAAAGAGGCGCCACTAGACTTGTGATTAATTATAAGCCTTTGAATACTGCCCTTAAGTGGATAAGGTATCCCATTCCCAATAAAAAAGATCTTCTTCAAAAACTTCATTCTGCATTTGTATTTTCAAAATTTGACATGAAATCAGGATTTTGGCAAATACA
>CATIWM010270180.1:0-12859 GCA_949671775.1 Mallotus repandus
CATCTCCGTTTGTTATTGAAAATGATGTTAATTATATTTTGATTTGCTTTAAGAAAACAACCAAAATTTCAAAGGTAAAAAGATGGTTTGTATTTCTTAATTACATGAGCTGTCAATGTTTTTGTCGCATGACAAATGACAAATTTCAAAAGGGGTAAGCTGGTTGATGAACATACATACCAAATACATCAAAATAAAAGTCCATGCAATGATGTTATCACATGAAGAATTAATCTGTCGTTTAGTCAGGTAATGATACACATAAAGTTGCATAAAATATGGTCTAATTTATCTATAGCTAATCTTTAAAAAAAATCATATGTATCTATTAGTATTACTAGTTTTTTTTTAGATTTTATTAAATTTTAATTAATTTAATAGAATAATAAAAAAATTTCAACAACTAATAAATGTAAGTTCATATACCATAATTTAAATTCAAAATATCACTTTTTTAAAATAGTCCCTATTAACTAATTTCAACAATTATTTATACTACTAGTTGAACTCCATGCTTATATGTTTGTTCTCCATTAAAATTAGCTACTCTATAAGAGGGTTGGTTTGATTGTATTTTAAATCTTGCATTTTTATTTTTTTTTTAAATTTTATAATTTGTTCGTGAATAATTTTTTTTAATTGAATCAAAATAGGAAAGATTCATTTGATTGAGTTATTTATGGCATATATTGTTCATTTTTATTGCTAATTGTTTGTTAATTTTCAAAGTTGAACATGTCATGAATCATGCATACCATAAAAGTTAATTTAATTCAAATTATTTACTTTATAATGATATGTTGGTTGTCTCCTACGAGTAGTTTAAGTGGTAAAAGATGTGAACACTCAGATATAAAGAGTAAAATTTAAACTCATATTTCTCTGGAGAATTAAACCACTTGAATTTTATGATTGAAAGAAAAAAAAATGATATGTTGGTCAATATTAGTTTGAGGTAAAATATTATTAACCATTATAAATAATTATTTTTTATATTTATTCAACAGTTACATAAATTTTGATTATTTAAAAATTTCAACCAAATGAATTCTATAAAAAAAATTTTAATATCTATTTTCTATATATAAAATTAAAAAATTGAAATTTAATTAAGAAAATTTAAATTATAATCGTTTTCAATTGCAATACCAAAAAAAAAATGTCCAAAATATGACCGTCCTACTTTCCCATAAAAATAGAGCCTTCGTTGCCTTGTAAGGTCTTTCTTGTTGAAAATCCTCTTTAACAAATCTTTAGGAAGAATTTCAACATCTCTCTTTCATTTCCATAAAAAAACAATTTTCACACTTTATCATTTAACACGGTTTATTATTTTATCTTCCCTTTGGCTAGATTTTTTTTTTTTTGAGTGATTTTCTTTGATATGACTAGCCTCTTAATTAATTAAGATCATGAATACTTGATAAGTATAAATCCAGAAAATTAAGCCACCAAAGCTAGAGATATCAAGAAATGGATACCCATGTGGAGAAAGTTTATGTTGCTCTTGGTAATGATTTACAAGATGGGTTCAAGACTTTAGATTGGACACTTAAGAAATGGAAGCCAAATCCAATCTCCATAGTCATTCTTCATGTCACTTACAACATTTCCAGGGACTTTGTTTACACCCCATGTAAGTTACATGATCACAATTTCATTTTCTTTTCTGTTTTTATCGGAATTCAGATTAGTTTTTAATTGCTTTCATCTTCTGTTTCAGTTGGTAAGCTACCTGCAAGCTCTGTTAGTGAAGAGAAGTTGCAAGTTCTTAGGAAGTATGAGCAAGAAAAGATTGGCAAGTTGCTTTCAAAGTACATAGCTTTCTGTGGAAAGGTCAGTTTTTGTTTTCTTGGGTTTCTTTGATGTTCATGGAATTCAATTCCATCATTTTCTTGAATTTATTCAAGTATTTCTTATAGCTTCCTGTGGAAAGGTCAGTTTTTGTTTTCTTGGGTTTCTTTGATGTTTATGGAATTCAATTCCATCATTTTCTTGAATTTATTCAAGTAGTTCTTGTGATTATATATATAGGTGAAGGCTGAAATCTTGAAAGTTGAGAAATGTGATGAACCCATTCATAAAGTGATAGTTGAATTAATCTCAAGACACACAATAACCAAGTTGGTCATGGGATTAACATTCTTGAGGTCTTCTTCTTGGTATGAATTTAGTTATATATAAAGTTTCTTTTTTCTTAGTACTCTTTTCCTGTAAACATATAGTTTTAGCTTTTGATTGAAGAGACTGTTCTTGTCATCACCCATTTCTATTTTTTTTATTGATTTCTTTCACAACAGGAGATCAAAGAATACAATAAGTGGGTCGTTCTTCATCCATCAGCATAAACCGGAATTTTGTGAGTTTTTCATAATCTGTGAAGGAAATTTAGTGTTCTTGAGAGGAGAAAACGAAGAAGTAATCATGGAAGATAGTCAAGGACTTACTGTTGCCAAAAAGGGTAATATTAAAAGTTGGCTGGGAAAAATGTTGAGTTCTCACCACTCCTCAGCCTCAACAAAAAGCCTGGATTCGCTCAATTCGCAGAATCAGTGGGACAATTGTGTTCAAGAGATTCAAAATTATTATGAATATTTGTTATCTTTGAATTTGGATGAAGAGAATTATGAGGAAGAGAATGTTCATGTCTTGCAGACTGGTCCACTGGAGGAGAGTCTGCTAAAAACCACTGATTTTTCAATGGTAAGCAAATACTTTGTGGTTGGCTGCAAGAAAATTGTGGTCACAATCTGCTTTGTTATGTTAATTTCAAATAATTCTGCTTTGTTAGTTAGTAATTAGAGGTTTAGGTTCAACTAGTCCACTTTTGCAACCAAAGAAATTTTCTTTAATCTTTTCCTTTTGACAATATTGGCTTGTCATGATGCTTTTGGAAGGATCCTGACAATGATGGGTTCATAGATTTGGGTATTGTTTGGATGCCAGTTTTCCAATGCTATTATTTGACTTATCCTCTATTCTATCTCAGGATCTTTGCACTTCTTTTTTTCTTTTATCCTTGTACATGGTCATGTTTCTTGTTACTATTTAATTACAGTTATTTTTGCTACTGATGCCAAAAGTTTTGTACCAATTCAGAATGTGGCAGCAAGATCAGAATATCTGAGAAGCAAAATAGATGATGCTCAGAAAATAATCCGGTTGAAGAAGGAAGAGGCTAAGACCAATGCAGATCGCTCGGCAAAAGCTCAATGGGCAATATGCTTATGCAATGCCAGGGTAAATATAAAGCTTTCTTGCCACAACTTGTTTTCTCAGGTTCTGTTTGTTGCTTTTATGTAAACAAGTGATGATGCTTTATAGGCTGAGGAACTTGAAGCTAAGATGAAGGAGGACGCTGATAGTGGACTAGAAATAAAGAAAGCGCTGGATGCTGAGAGCGAGCAAATTCAAGAAATCCAGAGTGATATTGCAGAAAACAAGAATAGACTAAAGTCACTTCTCGAACTCCAGTTGGAACTCTCAAACAAGCTACAATCATCAACATTGGCAAGATCACATGGGGAGGCTCAGTTAGAGAAAGCAATCATTGCAAGAGCAGAAATGGTAAGGGATATCGAAGAGCTACGACGGCAGAGAGATGTTCTGCAGCGCAGGGTTGAGTTCTGTAAAGAAAAAGATGCTATAGGAATGGTAACAAAGTTGAACGAGTTAAGTTGTGGTTATAGGGAGTACACTACAGATGATATCAGATTGGCTACAGATGGTTTTTCGGAGCGGTTGAGACTGAAGTCGGGTGGTGATTGGACCAATGTCTATAGAGGACGCATTCATAATACAACAGTTGCAATCAAAATGCTCAATTCTGACAATGGTTTGTCACAAGAAGAATTTCTTGCTAAGGTAGTAGTAATACACGAAATGCCAATTTTCAGCTAAGCAAAAACTTCATAGTTTCTTATGGGCAAGGCTTTTATACTAAACTGACCTGAAATTTCACTTTGGCATGCAGGTGAAGCTCCTTAACAGTATTAGACATCCACATTTGGTTGCCATAATGGGCTACTGCTGCGAGCAAAAATGCATCATCAATGAATATATGTACAATGGGAGCTTAAGAGAGAACTTGTTTTCCTCTCCAAGAAACCATAGGAAACCAAACCGGGCTCTGAGATGGCACGACAGGATCCGAATAGCCCAGGAAGTATGTTCCGGTCTCAGCTATCTCCACTCAGCGAAGCCCAGGCCTATTTTTCATGGCCAATTGACAACATCCAACATTCTTCTGGACCGTAATTTAGTAGCTAAGATAAGTGGGTTAGGGCTAAGACAATGTTACAGGGAAAATAACGATAAACGGCCTGACATTCGGGCTTTTGGAATGTTATTGTTGCAGCTTTTGTCTGGCTGCAATTGGGCCGGGCTTATTGAAGAGAGGATGAAAATAGACCTGAAAGCCCTTGCAGGAGTGTTAGATGAGAAGGCAGGGCAGTGGCCTTTGGATTTGGCCCAGGAGCTTGTTGGAATAGCTTTGAAGTGCGTGTCCATTGACATTGGGCCTGATACAGATCTGAGTCTAGCAAAAGTAGTGCAAGAGCTTGATGGGGTAAGGAAGAAGGCTGATGAGGTAGTAGCAGAAGGTGGGTGTGAGGGTGTTGTTAAAGACGGTGCTGATAAAGAGAACTCTAGTGAAGTACCAGGCATTTTCCTCTGCCCCATATTTCAGGTTAGTCCTACACATTGTGGGACTTCACAAAATGTCAGGATGAGATGATGTGTATATAACTTTGGAGTTCTTGTACTAATGTAGTGTTGTTATTTTTGGTGCAGGATGTAATGACAAATCCGCATGTAGCCGCGGATGGATTCTCTTATGAGTTGGAGGCTATAGAGGAATGGTTAAAGATGGGACGCGACACTTCTCCTATGACAAACTTGAGGCTGAAGCACAAATTTCTCACTCCTAATCACACTCTTCGCTCTTTAATCCAAGACTGGCATTGCAAGAAATCCATACCCGCTTCATGATGTGATGATCTATTCACTTTGTACACTACAAATAACAATAAAAACCAACACAATTCTTTGTTCCTTTTCAACATAAAAAGATAGGATAGGGTAGGACTTATCAGTGTTTAACCCAACAAGAGAGATCAGAAGTGATATTTGGAGTGATGCTAAGATGCTAAGAACACCTATGCCTCTCTCATAGAAGGTACAAAAACCGGTAGCGTGTTGCCTCTAAATTGCAAAAGATGAGCATACACAGCCAGGAGGAATACCTTCCTTTTCAAAGAATGTTTTTTACTATTTGACATAAATATGAACTAATGTCACTAAACAAATGATGTATGGAATTCCGAATTCGTGTGTTGATATATATAAAATACTAACACTGTGTGAGTTGCTTTATCTCCAATCTTCATGGCCCTAGTCTATGGATTACACTGTCTCAGCCTAGGAACTTCACAAATCGCAATTTCTAATGCGCATATGCTGTGGCTGTGGTCTGCTAAAACTGATGCAATAAACATTTTTATTTTCCCACAAGCTATATATTATGTACGTAAACATCTTGAACAGCAGAAAAACCTGGAAACTTTTCTGGGCAGGGAATAATCTGCATGTAAAAATGGATCAGTAGCCAAGTCTTCAGGATGTGACCATATATACACCCCTCTTTCTTGTCGGGTTCCAGGAACCGTGTTATCAAGCACAAATGCTACCAAGAGAGTCACCACCATGTTCATGGACATGAGTGCATTTATTGCAAAATCAAACTGAGAGATGAAAAAAAAAAAAAAAAACTCATTAATAGCTGAAGGAAGAGGAATAATCAAAACTGAGCAATAAAGTACAAGCTTATATGCATTACTGTCATATGCGAATTTACTGGGAGAGTAAGTGTTGCAGGTAGCATACTTGTTTACTGCTGGTGTGGACAGGTCCATTTGATGCTGCTGAATATGGAACAAAATAGCTTGGCAGTATCAAGCTGGATACAGGTTGATACTGCTGAAAATAGGCAGGAATTGATAAACCTAGGAACAGTGAAACACCTACAATCGCGATGTTTCTGAAACTTGCTGTTTGACTGTACTGCAAAGTTGAGAGGCCTAATGCTGCAATAAGGGCCCACATGAAGCAAAGTATGCCAGCAGCTAATGCCAGTGGAATTGAGGCAAGAATGGCACCAACTTTTCCTATTAAACACAAGGAAAGATTTTAATATAATAACTCTGCTTGTGAGCTCAATATAATAGCAGTCCAAAAAGAAGGGATTAGATGCATAAACAATCTGCTAGTGAAATGAATACTTGGACCTCATCCACTTATCAAATTACACAGAACTACAGTAAATTAGTAACATTTACCTTAACTACTCTGCTAAATTTATAAGCAAGCAAACCATGTAATCCTAATGACTTTATGAGTTTATGCAGAAATTTGATTATATGGAATCTATCAGAACAGGAAACATAGATTTCTGGAACAATCTATTAGGTCTATCATCCACTGACCGAAAAGGCAAGGAAATTTCAGTTTTCCACTCCGATGCTAATCTGACAGAAAATTTTCATTCTTTGTTTAAAAAATGAAAAATCTTGGAGTTATTGTTTCAACAAGTTCAAGGCCTTTACCCACAAATGAGAAAAGGATCAAGAAAACTGCTCCAAGAACCACAGCTCTCCGACTAGCCACCTTCGTTATATTGATTGTGTGGACATTTTCTGTCAAGGTGGTTGAACCAGTGCCTGAACCCCAGAGTCCAGCCAATATGCTACAGAAACCCTCCAACGCAATTCCTCTGCTGACAATTCCAGGGGTTGGAGGCTTTGAGTTAACTAGCAAGGATGCAGAGTGATATATTCCAACCTGTGCCAATATATATTTGCAATACTATCTTAGAACTATTTTATCATTTAGTTCTCTCATTTTGAATAAAATGAAAATATCCTTAAAATTAAACAATCAGCTTGGTTTCTCTTCCATAATTGGATTGTTCTCATTTATTTGTTTATTTTGCTATTTTACAGGCACACAAAAGATCTTTTTCTTAACAAGAAAAAACCTTGTCAGATTGGTTTCCATATTTTGAATACACTTCAAGAATATGGACATTTTAGCAATGGCATTTGTCTTTCCAACAATTTTGCATCTGCCGCTAATTCGTTTATCCTTGTTTTCCCTTTAAAATGAAGTAATATAAGTGTCATTCTCTGCTATCTTTTGGCGCTTCATTACACTTAGCCGGGACTTAAATATGAATTTTGGGAATAAAAGAAAAATTTGAAGATAAGAAAACTATTTTCAATTTTCAATAAAACAATGAATGTGATGCTGTCAGTCCATTTGTAGTGAAAGAGACTAACCGAATCCACTGACGCAACCAATGATACTATTATCATGATCAAGGAAGTCCTAAAATGGAAAATTGGCACACCCCATTGTAAAGGGTAGGGAATTCTGACCCAGGCAGAGGTTCTCCATGCATTAGAAACATCAGTCCTGCAACGCTGCATTGTATATGCATGCTTTCTGCAAGAATCCATCAAAATATTTGAACTAGGTATCTCAGGGCTGCATCCTTTGTAATTATATGCTCCACCAGCTGTCAGAAAGAATGCATATGTCCATATAATCACAACACTCAGGGGGACCTGCACTGACAGATAAACATCAGAGTTGTTGTCCAAGCAATGATAATCGCATTTGCCATTACGGTGACAACAAATAAAAAAGCTAGTAAACATACTGCATAAACTCTGAATATGCGATGTCCAAAGATAGATATTCCTCGAAGATACTATCAAAGAGGCAATGCAAAAAAAAAAAAAGAAAGTTAGTGCTTTAAAGACTTCTTTTGAGACAATGTAATGAACTACGACGAGAATAGCAAATAAATTATCATGAATTTGTTGCACACTAGTAATAAGACCATTGAATGTATCAATTACCCATTGAAAATTTAAAATAAAAAAGTTATACATTACCATCACTTACCAGAGCGAATATAAGAACCAAGAGTATCAGAGGTACACTAATTTCCACACAACTACCAGCTTGCGGAAAACCATAGCTAAAAAATGCTAAACCTACTGCAGCAACCGTTGGTGCAACCACGACTGGATTAATCAATCTACAAGACATTATTAGACCCGGAAAGTATTATCAAACAGGTTCTCAAATCTTATGTTAACTTTGGCAATGAATTATACGGTTTCATTGAAAGGAACAAAGAAATTAATCATGGACTAATTTAACAATATAAAATGTTAATATTGCACACATAAATCTTCTTTGTTTTTTTTCTTTGATAAATTGATATAAATCTTCTTTGTTACCATAGCATTTTCATTATAAATCCTCTTTGTTACCATAGCATTTTCATCATAGTGTAAAGAAACATTATTACTTATTCCACATTTTAACAGTTTTCTTATATACAGCTACATGTGCAGCTCTCCTGTTATCAATTGAATATCAAGAAAAATGCAAAAAATAAATTACAGCAACCTTTTTGCTTACCTTAGAAAAAAGGACATTAAACCGGTGAATCCCAAGATGCTCTGGAATATTGAACCAACAATTATAGCTCCCTGGAGCTCTCTCATTATGTGTCTGAATTTCTGCAGTTAAGGAATGCATGAACAAATGAAAATCTAGAGCAGATCACCAAAAAAGAAAAAATAAAAAATAAAGTGCTCAAGGAATACATCATCCCCTTGATGTTTGAAAACAAGCAAAAGCAGCAGCAGCAGCAGCAGAAGAAGCACATCTTTACTAAGCCTCAGTAAAGTAAGCCCAGTCTCATTTTGTCAAAATTTTAACATAGTAGATGATGTTTGATCTTTCATTGCCACAAGTTTGGGCAAAAAAAAAAATTTCTATAAAAGGGCTCACAAGAAATTTGGTAATAAAAATCATTTGCAGCAACACTAAACAACCGTAAAGTTAAGAGATATCACGTCAAATATTTTTCTTCACCAATGAACTTACATGTTCTGAGAGATTCCGATACTCCTCTGCATTTATGATAACTAATGCTGGCGCCAAAAACACAAATGAACTACCTTGAACTAATGGAAGTCTGGTACCAAAGTAGGAATGCAGTATTGTTGTTATGCCAGAGATCAGCAGCATTGTAGAAATCACTGTAGCAGTGTCTTTCTGTCATCATTTATGTAAAGAAAGTAATAAAGCTGTTAAGGCTTTTATTGAAATGTATAAAACATCAAGATACTATGAGAATTAATGCTTACGTCTGTTCCTCCCATGGCTGGTACAGTGATCAAGGGGATGAAAATCAGTGAGCCAGCCAGTGATAAATAGTGTTGCAGACCATAATATATAAGTGAAACTGTAGTTAAAAGACAAAGAGGTAAAGATCAAAGAATGAAAATTAATGATTTCCAGAAAACAAATAAGAATTAAATGAAATAATCACTGAAAGACAGAAGCATCCTACAACTACAATCTCAGAAAATGATCTGCAGATTCGCAACCTTTCATAGGCTCTGAAAAATTAAAGTTGTTATCTTCCTTTAAAACTTAACTTTTTTTATAATCATTGAACTGAAAACATAAAACCTTTGACTCGCAAAATTTCTTACAGCAGGTGGAACAAGCATGAAGGTCAGGCGTAAAGAAGGGTAATCTGGTGGCATAAGCATGATTACACATATTAGTCCACACATTATAGCTAAGTTCCTCACTCATACTGCAGCTTTTGTACTCTCATCCTTTATTTGCCTGATGTTAGTCCATGTCTATTACATTTCTGACAGAAAGTGAAACAATGCAGTGATGACATTGGTCTGCAGGTGAAGCTTCATTGATTAAAGAACACAGAGATAGTCAAGACATTCACTAGCTCTTTCAGATACACTAAGCCGCCTTAGGCTGTCAATGTTTATCGTAAAAAAATACTATTTTTCCATCTTCAAACAGTGGTATCACTAATAAACAGTGCTCTCATATCCACATACAAATACCCATTAACAAAATAAATGGTGTCAAAGAAGAAACTACTCAAAGAGAAAAATGATCAAGAAAAAAGAGAGAAAAAAAAAGGAAACATACTAACCAAAACCAGGATTGTCTCTCAAACCAAATCTCATTCCACTCTGAATGTGCCAACCTCCATCATCAGGTGCATCCCCGCCAGGATACATCTCAATTCCAATATCATTTCCAGCATGTTCCTCTTCTTTCTTTGGCTCTGGACCCGGAGCAACTACAGGGATTTCATTTACATTAGCATGTCTGTTGCCATTTCCATTTCCATTTAGCCCCACTTTCCTTTCCTTTTCTTTAACTCCCAAAACGGACTCATCTCCAATTCTCTTCCTCTTATTCTCATCTCTTAACAACCCCAAATTCCTCTCATTCCCATTCCTTAACCCATTACCTGGCCTAGACCCAGGTCCAGAATCTGGTTCAATTTCTGACCCTCTAGCTGGCCTAGTCCGACCCAAAACCGGATCAATCTCAATTTTTGGAGACGACCCACCAAGCTTATGATGGTCAGGACCCTTCTCCAAGTCAAAACCAGCACTAGAATCAAACTTCTCACTGCTACTTGTAGCATTTTCACTAGAAAAAGTAGAAACAAAACCAGTTCTTTTAGCCCAAGATCTCAATTCTCTGGGATTAAGATGATCAGCTTTTGGTATAAAAGGCTCAATCTTTGGCAACATGGAGCCTAGCTTCGTTTTTGTCTTATTAGCTCCCTCTTTTTGTGTCTCCTTGTTATTTGCAGAATTTGAGCTAGACGCAGCTTCCATTTCACCTTTTCACAAATGAGTAATACTTCTCGAAGAAAACAGCACTCACAACGAAGTGAAAGATCGAATCTTTTTGTTCTCTATAAAAAAAAAAAAAAACACCAACAACAAAAACTATAGAGTAGAAGCAAAGAAAAGAAAGAATTGGTGAGAGAGGTGCATCATTGCATGGAAAAAGAGATGATAAGTAAAAGCGTATGACAAAATTTGTAATCTTCAATGTTTATTTTGGTAGATTGCAATTTGAACCAAAGCTTGAACTTGAACAGTGTGAGTTGTAAAACCAAAGAATGTGGCACGATGTTCTGTTTCTTCACTTAATACTGAGAGACAGCTGCTCTCTCACTTGTTGTTTTCAGACAGTGTGATTACAATGACAGTTATGCCCCTCGTTGGCCGTTGAGAAAACTGGTAGCTGACTGGACAATATGGAAGATGTGTCATTCCTGATCAGCAAAGTACATTTTTTTAATCTTTATTTTTGTTTTTAATTTTAATCAAAAACTTATTCTTTATTAATAAAATCACAATACTTAAAAATAAAATAAAATTAATTTCATAAATAGACTGAAACAGAATTTAAAAGTATGTATTTTAGTATATATTTTTTTAAAAAAATTTAAAATTATTTATTTTTCATTAATTTTATATGTTAAATAATTATCTTTTAAGAGAAATGTAGATCAATTAGAAAAGTTGTAAAAAAGGTTCACTTTAAATCCAAGATGTTAGTGATTAGTAAATGGGTGCTGACAAGTGTCAAGTCATAATCTTATGAATTCCTTGCATTTTAAGTCTCTTCTTCCTTACTCTAGCACCTCATGGAGGCCCTTTTTTTTTTTTTTTCTTCCTACAAAGATGTAAATTTCATTGCCATCAATAGAAAATATAGGAAATGCACCCAATAAGAATAAGATCCTAAGCTTCCGATTATGTGAATGCAAGAGTAAAAAGATTGCATCAAAGTCACCAGAGCCAGAGAGAGAGCAACATAAAGCCTTTTAATAATTAAAAAAAACAATAAATTCATTAAACATTTTTTAGTAAAATAATAAAAATTTCGATAATTAATTTAACGTAATTATTTCTAATAAAACATATATCAAAATATTTTGAGAACTAATCAAATATTTATGTAATGCAGTAATATTTTTCTTGGATAATGAAGTATGACAATGAGAGTTTGAATTTCACCACTCATGAAACGATAACATACAAACATTTTATGTATTGTCTAAAAAAACTGATTATAGGTCGAAATGCTTTGGACTTGTTGGAAATTACTGCTGTAATTGTTGGACATTATTATACAAGTTCATGTCCAATGTTTATTATTAGCACATACATTGATGGGAATTTGGATTAGCACATGAACAGATGATCGGATGTGATAATTAATGGGTGGTGGAAACTGGCACCAACGACATGGGTCCCTTGAGTATTATTTTTCTTAACAAATAACCTGTGCTGCATTATAATCTTCTAGCAAGCGGATTGGTAGAAATCCAAGTCCTAGTTTTAAAAATAAAATACATTCATTTAATAGCCTAGTTGAATGTCCATAGGCATCAAATTATGAACATTTTTTTTAAACAGTAGCTTTAATTAGTTTGATTCGATTTAAAAATTAAATTATAAAAAATAGTAAAATTTTTTTAAAATTAATTCAAGGTGATTATATATATATATAATAACTCAAGCTTAAAAAAAATTGTTTCTGTCAACAGATTCCAAGGTTGCTGGTTAATAATTAAATCTCAAAATAGGCGGCAGTTTTATTTTTGCTCTTAATTCAATTTAGCTCTTGCAGATGAGTAGAGTTCTTAAATTCAGGATCATTCTGCCGCAATCATTTTGGCCTTTTTTAAGATATAAACATGTAATAAAAAGTGTTGACTGAAATATAGTGTGGATTGGCGATAAGGATGAGCACAAAAGATTCGCTTGTAGATCACTGTTGAACTTTTTTTATTTTTTTTTGAAAAGCCTTTTTTGATAGTTTAATCCAATGAAGATGCTTTTGTTCTGATATGTAGAGATAAAAGAGACAAGTAGTTTCCATGATTTGGCGGTGGGTCTTTCTTCAATTGGTCTCTAATTTCATACAGAAA
>CATIWM010270216.1:0-32993 GCA_949671775.1 Mallotus repandus
TTTGTAAAAGTGTTAATTGAATACACCCCTTAGTATAAAAAAGAGGGAAAAAAAAAGAGCAAATTACATTAACTTCCCTGAGGTTAGGCATAATTTACATTTCAAATCCTCATGTTTCAAAATCGAATATTAACCTCCCTGTAGTTTCAAAATCAAACACTTAAAGACTTTTATTGACTCTTTTGTAAAAAATAAACATTATACCCTTGTCTTCTCTAACCTTTTTTTTTGGAAAAATATGTCTTCTTTAACCTTATTACATCAAATCCCTAGCATTTACCTTTCTCCAATTTTTATATTTTTTAAAAAATTTTAAAAAGTTAAAATTTTATTTATAGATCTAAAAATTATTAATTATTAATTCTTTTTAATTTTTGTAGATCTAAAAATTTTTTATTTTTTAATTTTTAAAATAAATTTTTTTTGTATAGAAATTTTTTAATTCTTTTTATTAAATATATATGGATTGATTGTAAAATTTTAAAAACTTTATATCTATAAAAATTACTTCTAACTTTTTTTAAAATTTTTTAGAAATATTAATAAATAATTTTTATAAACTAAAAAATTTTAAAAAAATTATAAGTGTATATTTTAAAAGTAATTTCATCAATTCTCATTGTTATTCAAACATAAATTTTGGGGTAAATGTTAGCGATTATATTGCAAAAAGGTCAACAAAAGTCCTTTAAGTATTCAATTTTAAAACCATAGGGAGGTTAATATTCGATTTTGAAATAGGAGGATTAGAAATATAAACTAGCCTAACCTCAGAGAGGTTAATGTAATTTACTAAAAAAAAAAATTACTCCTTCCGAAAGGAGAAAGTACAAAAATCTACAATGGTGCTTTAAAGAATAGCTTGCAACTCCCAAAGTGCAAGAGGCCCGCAGAAGCGGTAAAGTAGACATGGGAAAAATAGGAGTCCGGGTAGAAAGATAAAAAGGAAACTCATAAGTTAAAACTGGAAAAAGTTATGATTTTTGGCAATAGACCTATAAAAATTATATGATTTTTTGTATTTTATTTAATTTATTCTGATTTAACTTTTAATTTACATGCTTAGCCACAGTTTTGCTTAACTACTTTTTTTCTTTGTAATGTAAATGCATAAAGTGTTAATCATAATAAGAGGTGAATGTAGCAAGACCTAGCAAATACTTTTGATTTGAATAGTTGGGTTAAACTGAAAACTTGAAATTATAATAAAACAAAAATTAAATCTCAATTCAATGAGAATTTTTTTTTTGAAAAATTTAGCTCATTCAACAATACCTCCATCTGACGTGAATTACAACCAATGAACGATGTGAAATAATAATCAGAATGAAAAATTAAAAAAAATTATTAGAATATAAAAACTTCTAGCCTAAATTCGGTTCAAAGATCAATGAGATAATTAAGGAAGATAATTCTTTGTAAGTAAAATTTTTAGGATCTAATATATAAATTTAAAACACCCAATAATATAATTATTAATATTTAGCAGAAGCAATTACATACATGTTTCATATTTGATGCATATATCTTTTCTTTAAATCATCACTGCACCATAAACAATAAAATAAAAATAATTAGTATTAAGAAAATATAAGACTAGATTTTCCTCTTCTGTTCTTCTTAGATATAAGCGGCTATGAATGGGACAAGCCAAAATTAGATTCACAGGATAGAATGGAAACTTTAGCTTATTTATATAAAAAATTTCGTAGGTTTACCCTATTAATAACCCTAGTAGGATTAGGCCTACAATTACCGCCATACTATATCAGTCCATTAAGGTGCATATAAGCCCATAACAAAGATGATCACTTTAAACACAAATTAGACTTCCCCACACATTCTGTTAAACTATATTTGTTGAGCCAATTTTCACAAATCAAAACATCTCACAATTAATGGTGGCCCAAAATATAATAAAATTTTCAACATTCTCCTACTTGGGCAACATAAATTGTGAATTTTTAATAATTTTAAAAAACTTTTACAAAACGACTCCATAATGAACAACAAAAACAAATGTGGCCACAAATTTTGAAAAATATATAGTTTAAGGAAAATGCACCTTATAACAATCCAGTCCACATTAAATCATCTATATTGGATCATGGTTGTAATCATGCCATTTATTGACATAAAGCCAATACATAGTCACAAAAATATAGATGGCTTAACCAACATGGATTATTGTATGGAAGTGTAGCAAGAAAATAGCAACCCAAATGTGATCAATATGCTATTTTCATTGTCAGTCTTCACAATAATTTCTCTTTAATGCACACATGCTTACAAGAGCAAGAGAAATTCACAAGCTTTGAAAAGTTAATTGTTTCCATAAACACAAATAGAAACCCCCGCATAGTTGTTTCCTAAACTCAAATGGAAACACTTATATAATGATCAAAGACAATACTTAAGACTAAAACACAAATGTCTTAAGTTTTTCTGGCTAAACACCACCACTCGTTTCCGAAAACATAAAAGAAATATTTGTCATGATCATTGGTCAAGCTTAAGATGAAAATACAGATGTCTTAAGACTTTAATTACAATTTATTGCATGCAAAGTCAATATATACATATAATCAAAATAAGATGATGATCATCAAATCATATCATATTAACATATAAATATGCATCACACACATCACACACTCATATATGATAATAATCAACACATATGGAAGTTTACAAAAAATAAACTCCCACTGATCAATGCATATGCAATTATTCAACCATAAACAACAAACTCCCACTAATCAAGTGAATTAAAAATTCACACAATATCCATATCTCTAACAAGCATTTACATATGTCTAAAAGTTTATATAATTGAATATGTGAATCAACAAATACTGCTTTTATGCAGTTTAATTTCATAATCTCATCACCAATTAAATTCTTCACAGTAATTTTCACAATGAAACATTTAAATACCATGTGCTAAAAAAACTTATAAATCTTTTAAACAAGAATGACACTAAATGTGCCCATAAATAAAATATGACATCTAAAATTCTAGAATAGACTCTATTCTATAACTCCACAAATAATAACAAGTGGCACATTTAATCCATATATTATTAGCTTTAAGAAAAAATAATTTCTCAAATCCTCATATGCACACTTTAAATGATTTAAAATAAATGTGTATATTCATTTACTCAATAATTCTAATAAATATTTATCATTAAAATTTTCTCCTAATATATATATGAGTTGAGTTTACTAAGCGTAAACATTGTGAAAGATACCCAAAGATTGAGTTTAATATTAACAAAATTGAAATACTAAAAGTTCTCTAAACTATTAATGATGAGAAATTAAAGCACCTCCATTTAGTCTTATTAAATAACCCTATCAAAACATTATCGAATAATTGTTTTGTAAAGCGGATAAGAAAATATAAAATTATCTCCAATTAGTCAAAAAATATAAACACACCAACTTATATTTTTCTTTAAAATACTCAACTTTGCACTACTCAAAATTTCAATTTCATAAGTGCAACAATCTTCAACCTCATAAAATTAATATTTGAAAAATACATAAACCATCTTAACACATTAACATTTAAGAATAATATATTTACATATATCAAACAACAATACCAGATAAAATACACCAACACTTATGAATAAATCACCACAAAATGTATGAGAATACTTTATTATTATAATCCCCAAACATAAAGTTTAGTCAATTCTCATACTCCTCAACAATCTATTAAAGATTATTTTAACATTTATCGCTCAAATACACAAAGTAAATAAACAAAGATTACTAATGAGTAATTTCCTTTCTAATAATGTGAACTATATGACACATTTTTCCTTTACTATTAATTTCACAACAAACAATTTATCAATAACTATCATCACATTATTCACAAGAACAGAAAGATCAAATAAACTCTCTAATAATATTAACACAAATTTATTTTTATAAATTACACATCAAACATTAAAAGTTATTAAGTATAAAATATTAATAATTAGAAAAATGTTCTATCAACTCAAATCTCGAAAGTATTAGAAAGCTCTTTAAAAAATTCAAAATATTTTATTTCAAGAAAATTAAATTACACATCATACTTATTTAATCTTAAAAGTATGATTAACTGTTAAGTACAAAAATAGTAATAAAAAATACAGTCACACACTTGCAAATATTTAGCAAATAATCCAAAATGTTCTAATTCTCATCCTATTTGCGAGAATATTTGCTTCACATACCAAATGAAATTTTGACAAAAAGAAGTATTAGAAGTACAAAAAGCTCACCCATATCAAATAAAAGAAAATTTAAAAAAGTTAAAAATAAATAAATAAATAATTAATTTTTAAAAAAAGAAATTTTCAACTTAATTCAATACTACTAAAAAAATAACTCTTAAATATTAATTTTACAACAAAATAACAATTTAAAATTTACATTAATAGATAATCTCAAAACTCCCACATAAATAAAGTACTCATAAAATATATAAAACTAAACAATTTTAACATAAAAAAACTCACCTCCTTTAATATATTCTTAAATGCATAATTTTTAACAAAAAATTAGTTGTGTTTATAAATATTTTAAAAACAATATCAGTTTTGAAATAAGAAGCTAAAAGTACCACGAACAACACAGGAAATTACATCAAATATACTTTTAGACTAATATCTACACAATGCTTAAAAGTAAGCATATAAACTATAACTATTTATTCTTAATACAAAATTCTAAAAGTAGAATTTTATGCAATTACACATCTCAATATTGCATCACATTCTCGTAACAATTGTTCAAAGATAACACAAAAGCATGTATTTACTAATGGGAAATATATAAGCTTCAAGAGCTTAAAATTATCATTCTGACTATATTTGTTATTTGGATAAATTCTAGCATCACCACATATTCACCTTTGGGTAGAATATGTCCATGCAACATAATTTTCCATCAAAACAATTTTGGCATCACTACACGTTATCCTTTGGGAAGAACATGCACATGCCGTAGAATTTTTCATTTGAAGCTCACAAATGAGAACACATTAATCTTCGAGAAAACTATCCCCTTTGGGCAAATAGAACCTATAAACTAAAGCATTCCCAAAATACAAATGCTTCATATTAGTCCCTCACAATATACAACAACCCCCTTTGAACAGGTCATTATATATAATATAATCCCCACCCGATTTCTAAACTAATACATATAATAACCCACTTTGGGCAGATTATTATATATACTATTTCAGAAATTATTCCTTTACAATAATTGACAATAATTATACAATGAACATTCCACTTTGATGGTAACATTCACATTAACCTATACAATCTTCTCAATTAGGAATTTCTCAAAAAACCCATTAGTTATTTGCATACCAAACATAAATATATGCATAAAATCACACACATGAGATACTAATAAAAAATGTATCTCTATTGTAAAATAAATGCTTAAACACATAAACTTTGAACATAAAATACACTTTAAGCACCCAATTTTAGGATAACAGTGCGTGGTTGCGACAAGGACTCCAATGATGAAAATTTACCTGAAAGTAGGTCTTTGTATTTCAATTTTTTTAATTCTCAGGACTGAGCTGCAACATTTTAAGGACCTAATTATAAAGTCTCTATTTTTTCAAGGGTCATTTCATAATTAAAAATTTTTAAAAATTGTCACCGATTGGAATTACATATTTCTGATAAAAAATATATAATTCTGATCGAAATTACACATTTTTGGTCGGAAATGCATAATCTCGATCAGAATTATGTATTTTTTACCAGAAATACACAATTCCAGTTGGAATTGTACAGTTCCGATCACAGTGATTTTGATTTTTTAATTAATTTTTCTTGAATTTTGATTGGTTGAAATTAAATAAAAGATAAATGTAAATATTATATAAAATAAAGTAATCCTAATAAGTATATTATCAGGTTGTTTTAAATAAAAGTTAAAAGTTAAAAAAATCCTATCTCCTATGATTTGATAATCACAGGAGGTTAGCTTTTGGATTAAAAAAAGGTGTTTTGATTTTACGAAAGGGCATTTTTTTTAGAGAAAGAAAGACTTTGTTTTACGTTCTGGTCTTTGGTTTTAACCTTTTTTATATGTCTTTTGGAACTTAAAAGATGTTGTAATCAAGCCTGAGAAAGAAATCAAATCCATAGATCCTATTTTCACTCAAGAATGGTGATTCAATCAAACCACTAAGGAGCAAATCAAACATCATCACCATCTGTATCCCTTCTTCTTTTATTTGATTTTAATTTGATTTTAATTTATTTCTTTATTTCAGAATTGTCCTAATAATTTTTATGTTGTTTTTTTTTTAATTTTTTTTTGTGATTTTGCTATAATTGGAGAAATCAAAATAGTGGAGTAGCCATGTGAATCAATACTTAATCAGTGAAGGTTTATGGAAAGCCATGGATATTAGCCTTGTAGTTTTTTACATAGTTTTAGTTGTTTTTTTTCATCATTTTTGCATTTTTTTGTATTATGTGTTTTGCTTATTTATTGGGTTTATTTGGGCATGTAATTAATTAATTTATATGTAATAAATTTAATAGCCCCAATAGTGGGAAATAGTGAAATTTTAACTTTCTGCACTTTAAAATTAATGAGCAAATTAGGTTCATCTGGTAGTACCCTAATAAAATCAATGGTGACTTTAGATTAATTTAAGTTGCATGTAAATCAATTTAGGGTTAGAAATCACAATTATGCATGTTTGATCTATTATTTGCTTTATTTATTTATTTGGACTTTTTTATGTTTTATGTTCGTTTTGGGCCACAAGCCCACGTTTGGGTTTAACCCACATAAGGTAGGCTTTCTAAAATTGATTTTAGGTTTTAATTAACTTAAAATTAATTTACGTCCATTTAAGTTAAATAGACTTAGACCCACTTTTAGTTAACTTAAAATTAACTTTAGACTTAGCACAACCCATTTAAAGCATTTTCCTTTTAAAATAAATAGACTTAGCATCACTTCACTTAAGTTTAAAATTATTTAAAACTAGGCCCACTTAAGTTATCCAATACAATTGCCATAAAATTGGTAGATTTAGGCCCATTTCTTTAGAATTAAAAAATAATAGATTTAAGCTCACTAATTTAATTAAAATATAGGCCCACCTTTAGTTTCATTATATTTTTTAAATAAAATATGTAGATTTAGCTAACTTTAAATTAAAAATCAATGTATATTAGATTAATTTAAGAACGTTGCGCTTTATGAATGCATGTTTTATGTGCTCTTTCATGAATAGTTGCCTTGGAATTAGATGTATGCTAAATTAAGGTTTAAATGAAATTGCATGTAATTAGAGAATAAGATAGTAATTCATTAACTAATTTTAAAGAATATGAGACTAAAAGAAGTTAGTATTTCATTCCTAGAATTTCCTAGTTGTGGTGCTAACTTTCTTTTAGAGAATTAAGCTCCACTATTTTTAATTTTTCTCAATTATTACCCTAGGTGGCGACTCCTCATCTCCACGCCATGTCTTTGTGATATGGTTAGTGTGTTCTCTGGAGCCCTGAGCTCAAATAGTATCGTGGTTGCTAAAATATTGGATGCGCGCTAAACCTTGCCGTCTACAGTGATGACTCCACTGGGGATACGAGATATTAATTCTACTTATGTTCTTTAGAATTATTTTATTAATTATTATTTTTATTCTTGCACTCATTTGTATGTCCCTATTAAACTGATGGCGTTTGTTTATAGTCCTTTGATTCCACTAGCTTCATGGGATTATAGATTGGCTAACCATCACTCTTAGCCTTAATTCGATTCAAGAGAGATTACTAGGCTCATCTGACCAGAGTCTGTGAACCAAGTCTTAAAGGGGGGTAGTCTTCTCTTGAGTTGGCAAAGGATGTCGGGCCCCTCTGACCTTGGCCTGTAACTTAAGTCTTAAAGGAGGGCATCTTGCTAAGGGAACCTTGACCTTTTCACCACACTTTACTGATGTAGTGGCCTAATAACTTCTCCTAGGTTTTACCTAAATTACTTATGATTGTTGCCATAAGGTATTTCCATCTATAAAAGCACAAGCCCATACTTTAGAAGCCTATTTTTGCTAATAAGGATTGGGCTAAGTTTTTATATTTAGAAATGTTGTTTCTATGCTTTACTGCTTTGAGAGATTTGGCATGCACATCAGTTCTTAATATCCTCTGTTGATATTTAAGGCCAAGACCAAAAATCCTAGTAAAAGAGACTTGCTATTGAATACGTGTGTGGGAAGAATAAGGTTGGAATGATGTATGTTGTACACTTGAATAGATACTTGTTACTTGCTACTTGTTGCATACCACGTGCATCATGCATACATGCCTTTCATGCATCATACTGACACTTTTTTACAGCTATCATAAATTCATCCAAGTCATCCTGTGTTTGGGAACGGAGAGGTGGTAGACTAGTAAGAGCTGTCAAGTCCAAAGTCTATAGCTGAAGAGATTCTTCATTAGTTAAAGAAAAGTCCTATCAACTTACTCTACTTAGAAGATACACCAACTCTGGTAAAATAAACAGAAGAGATGAAATAATAACAACAACAACAACAACAATAATAGGGAGGAAAATGGGCCTTAGAAGATATCAAAGGAGCATTGATTGATGATATAAGAGACGCGATACAAGATGAACTAAGACAAGCCTTAACTGGGTTATTGCCATAAACACCTGCTGCTATACCTCCTGCCATAGCTATTCCACCTGTTGTGGATGCTCTACCTGCTACTGCTCCAACTGATAATGCTGGAGGATAACCTGCTACTAGAAATGTGCCTAATGTTAAGTAAAACTTAAAGATGCTGAGAATTATAAAGAGGGAATCACTTGAATTAGTATAAGACAACATCCAAGCAGATGCAAGCACTAACTCAGAAAATGTCCAAGATGGAAGAGCTAATACGAGGGCAAGGCATGGGGTATTCATTTGATTTTGATGATATGCTGCAAGTTGAAGGGGATAAATTGCTTGACAAATTTAAAATGCCTTAGCTACAAAAATTTGATGGTACTAGAGATCTAAGGATTTATCTCAGTTAATACACAACTACCATGAGCACCACTAAAGCTCCATTAGTAGTAGTTATAAAGTTATTTGTATTATCCCTGGAGGGTATAGCTATGAATTGGTATCATGGTTTAAAGAAATATGTCCGGGCTAATTAGAGAGAGTTGTGTACTGCTTTCTTAAAGCAATATGATTATAATCCCAAGTTGGAAATATCTATTATGGATTTAGAACTGACTAAGCAAAAACCTAATGAATCATTCTCCGATTTCTTGACTAGATTTATGAATAAGGCCAAATTGATGAAAAAAAAATTAGCTAAGAAGGATCAGGTTAGGATGATTGTTCATAAGGTGTCACCTAATCTAGTTGAAAGGTTGCAAATGATGAACCCTAAAAATTTTACGGACCTTTATGATGATGGTTTGCAAGCTGAGGAGATTGAGAGTTAAAAGAATAAAAGCTCTAGAAACACTAGGGCAAGGAACTATCCCACTAGGGGCACACAACAAGGAAGTACTAGCCGATATGTGGAAGTGCGTGTAGTCCAACAGCCAAGGAGATTCTTAAATTTTAACCAACCCTTTTCAAAAGTCCTAGAATGCCTAATAAACAAAGGCCTACTTCAACCTTTTCTAAACCACCAAACCCAAATATCCCGGGCTATGATCCAAATAGTTACTGCAAATTTCACTAAGTTATTGGCCATTCCACAGACACTTGCATCTGCCGAAAACATGAAATCTGAAACATGATAGACTCTAAAAAAAATCATAGATCCTGAAAAATCAAATCCAAACCCAAGCACCAAAAATAACCCTTTCCTGAACTACCAAAATATTCCACCCCAGCCACCATGATGATTAATTCAAGAGTTAGTAAGGAAGAAATATTAAGTTCCTTTGAGAACATAAACCTTGAAATTGATGAGGAATCTCCTGATGTCCTAAGTAATGAGGAGAAAGTTAAGAAACCTTTGACTCCTTAAAAGCCACAAAGAGGAGTTGAAGATTTGCTTGGCCAGCCTTCAAGTAAGTTTGACTACAAAGTATTCTACTCTAAACTGCCTTCTTTTGACTAACCTATTGTGTCAGTCATGCTTGGAGGATGGGGTGAAGAGTTTGATGATGAGGATTCACCAAATGAAAAGGCTATAAAACCTTTGACTCCTAAACAACCACAAAGGGGAGTTGAAGATTTACTGGGTCAGCCTTCGGGTAAATTTTACTACAAAGTGTTCTACTCTAAACTGCCTTCTTTTGACATACCTATTGATTTAATCATGCCCGGGGGATGGGTGAAGAGTTTGATGATGAGGATTCACCAAATGAAAAGGCTATCGAACCTTTGACTCTTGAACAACCATAATAAGGAGTTAAAGATTTGTTAGGTTAATATTTGAGCAAGTTTGATATTGACAAAACTAGGTAAGAGAGAAACATGCATGATTGAGGTATGGAAAGATGGAAAGAGAGATTAAATCATTGGCAAAATTAACATATGGTATAGTTCTAAAGAAGATACCGAGATTTATAATGTATGGACCGATGACCCTAAAGTGAACCATGTTACTAGGAATGGCAAGAAATATAAACTAGTTGAAAAAAAAATTGAGAAGGCAGTAGAGAAAGAGGAAGCAAATGAAGAGAAAGAGAAAGATGAGCAAAATGACGATTTAATTATTGAGCAGCTTAAGAAGGCAAAGGTGAATATGAGCATTTGGGAGTTGTTAATGCATTCCAGTAGCCATAAAAAAGCTCTTGTCAAAGCGTTAGCAAAAATGAGTATTGAAACTACTGCTACACTAGAGGCTATGGTCGCTAAAGTAACAAAAAAGAAGCATGGTGTAATTACATTCTCAGATGAGGATTTGCCTTTAGAGAGAAGGAATCATAACAAAGCCATGTTTATCCCAGCTAAAGTAAGAGGAAAAAGACTAATTATGTGATGGTAGATGATAGTTCAACAATTAATGTCTGTCCATTACAAATCCTATCTAATCTAGGTTTGAAAGTGGATGACTTGATGGATTCAAACTTTGTAATTAAGGCTTATGATGACAGCACAAGAAGTGTAAAGGGGACATTTGAAGCTCTTATAAGAACTAGGACTGTAGAGTCATTTGTTAAGTTTATTATACTGGATATCCTTACTACATATGCCTTGCTTTTGGGAAGACCATGGTTTCATGTCTTGGGAGGAGTACCCTCAACTGTGCATCAGATGATAAAATTCCCTCATGAAGGAGAAGTTATGACTATAGATGCTAGCAGGAATAAATCAATGGCAACAATATTGGATAGTCAGAAATAAGTAATTGATCCTCATGGTTTCCAAGTAGCTGGGATATTTGATGGAACCGAGATGGATCCGAGGGTTGCAAAAATGATCAAGAAGATGAATTATCAGCTTGGATAGGGACTGGGAAAGAATGAACAAGAAAGCCTAGAACTTCTAGATTTCAAAAGCTAAAACAACACAATAGGATTAGGTTACACCAAAATGGGATTATGCAGCAGAAGAGTGAGGAAAAAGGTAAGAGGGAAAAAGACAAAGCTCTTAAAAAGAGTGGGACCAAAGGAACTTATCAACATTACTGGTGTAGATGTTCCTGGGTTTGAGATCTTCAAAGAGTAGATTATTGAAAACTTGGTGAAAGACAATAAAGAGGAGGTGATGAAGCAAATGGCTGAGAGGATAGGAGATGTGGCCGTCGAGGAGCTACTATGTCTACCACCTGAAAAAGAGCCACCATTGGATTTAGCTATAATCATTTGTAATAGCTTTAGTGATTTTTTTATAAGGAAACTGATGTAATAACGTCTGATCTTTTTGAGGATGAAAACTCTATTTTTCTTGTGGTCAATGATATGAACACTGGTTTGGCTTACTTGTGTGATGTACAACTTGATAGTTCTGTGCATTATAATTTTGATCATCCATGCATGTTTGATGTAAATTCCATTCAACTAGATTCATTAAACTTGGGCATAAATGAACAACCTAAGAACATTTCTATATCATATGACTTAACTCCTGAAGAGAGGAAAAATCTTAAGAGAATATTAATAAAAGGAAAGGTAGTATTTGTTTGGTCCTATGAAGATATGCTAGGTCTAGATAGAGAAATTATAGAACATCACATTTTAATATATCCATAAGTTAAACCTGTTAAGCAAAAGCTTCATCGTTTAAGGCTAGAATGGACAGAAAAGATAAAAGAAGAAATTTCTAAGTAAATCCAGGCTAAATTTTTAGAGATAGTAGACTACCCTCAATGGTTAGCAAATATAGTGCTAGTCCCCAAGAAAGATGATAGGGTTTGAATGTGTGTGGACTTTAGAGATTTAAATAAAGCCTGTCTAAAAGATGACTTTCCTTACCTCATATTGATGTGATTGTAGATAGTGCATCATCCAGTGCAATGTACTCTTTTATGGATGGATTCTTAGGTTAAAACCAGATAACGATGGTAGTTATAGATAAGATCAAAACTACTTTCATTATAGAATAGAGGACATATTGCTACAAGGTGATGCCCTTTGGATTAAAAAATATAGGAGCTATTTATCAGAGAGCAACAACTGCTCTATTTCATGACATAATGCATAAATAGGTAGAGTTGTATGTGGATTACATGATGGTCAAGCCAGAAATAAGAGAGGGACACTTTGAAGCTTTAGATAAATTCCTGGCTAGAACTGAAAGGTATAATCTAAGGCTTAATCCAAAGAAATGTGTCTTTAGGGTAACTTTGGGCTAGCTGCTAGGGCATATAGTCAGTGATAGAGGAAAAGAAGTAGATCCAGACAAAATCAAGGCTATTTAAGAGATGCCAGCACCAAAAATGAGAAAGAAGTATGAGGGTTCATTAGGAAGCTGTAGTATATTAATAGGGTTATCATAAAGCTTACTAGCATTTGTGACCTATCTTCAAACTGTTGAGGAAAAATTAGCCAGTGAAGTGGAATGAAGAATGTTAAGAAGCCTTTAACAAAATTAAGGAGTATCGTACTAATTTTCCTATTTTGAAACCACCAAGATAAGGTAAACCATTGATTTTGTTCTTGGCTTTAGAAGAAAAAGCAATGGGGGCAATGCTAGCATAAGAAGGACTAGAAGGGATAGAACATAAAGTGTATTACCTCAACAAAAAGTTTCTGCCATATGAAGAGAAGTATGATCTGGTAGAAAAGATAAGTTTAATTATGATCTAGGCTATAAGGAAGTTAAGGCATTACTTGCAGTCATATAAAATACAAGTTGTTTTGAAGAAAGATCCTCTAAGATACTTATTTCAAGTGAGTGAGAGAATGTCTTAATGGCTTGTACTTTTAACTGAGTTTGATATAGAATATATCACTATAAAGGTTATCAAGGGAAGAGTAATAGTAGAGTTCTTAGATCAAAATGTAGTTGAAGGTGATGAACAGTAGAATTTAGAGTTTTCAAATGAGAACTTAACAGTGATAGAATGCCGAGAATGGAAGCTTTTCTTTGATGGAGTTATTAACAATATAGAAGATACGTTAGGAATAATTCTTGTTACACCAAAAGAAGAAACCATATCAATGGCCAAGAAATTATATTTTAAAGTGACAAACAATATGGCTGAGTATAAGGCGTGTATCTATGGAATAGAAGCAGCTCTAACAGCTGGGGTTAAGGAATTGATGGTCTGTGGGGACTCGATGTTGGTTGTCAGTCAGGAAAATGAGGAATGGGAAGTGAAGAAGGAAAAGTTAAAGCCCTACATTTACTATTTTAAAGCTTTAATGAAAAATTTCACTAAATGTCTCTTTATTCACTTATCAAGAGATGAAAATCAAATGGCAGATGCATTAGCAACACTCTCTTTGATGTGGGATAATCTGACTGGGTTAACAATAAAGCCTTTGGTAATTGTGAAGGCAAAAGCTCCATATTATGGTAGTGAGCAAGTTATAGGGCTTGAAGAGAAATCATGGTTTCATGATATCCAGAAGTTCATTGAAAAAAAAATATCTAGATGAAACAACTTCAAAAGAGAAATATGCTCTTCATGTTCTTGCACATTATTATGCAATTCATGATGGAGTATTGTAAAAGAGAATGCTGAATGGGACACAGTTAAGATGCCTCAAGAAATAAGAAGTTGAAGAAGTAATGAAAGAGATTCATGCAGGGGTTTGTGGGTCATGTATGAATGGGGTAATCTTAGCAAAGAAAATAGTTAGGTAAGGGTATTACTGGATGAGTATGGAAATGGATTGTATTCAAATAGTGAGATAGTGTCACTAGTGCAAAATACATGGGAATCTTAATCATCTCCCTCCTACGGTACTGAATAGCTTATCATCCCCTTGGCCCTTTGCAGCATGGGGAATAGAAATCATTGGAGAAATAAGGCCGACAACATTGAATGGGCATAGGTACATAGTGGTTGCAATTGACTACTTTTCCAGATGGGTAGAAGTTGAATCCTTTAGTACTTTGAAAGTACAGCAGATGGCAAAGTTTATTGAAAAGAAACTTATCTGTAGATATGGGGTCCTGCATCATATTGTGATAAATAATGGTGTTCAGTTTCAAGCAAAAATGACTGAGTTGTTACAAAAATAAAAAATTGAGCATCATAAGTCTTCGCCTTATCAACCTCAAGCTAATGGGGAAGTTAAAGCAGCTAATAAGAATGTTAAGAGAATCCTCTCTAAGATGGTTAAAACATACAAAGACTGGTATGAATACCTCCTTTTTGCTTTATGGGGATATAGAACTACAACATGAACTGCTACGGTCCATACACTGTTTTCATTAGTGTTTGGATGTGAAGTAGTCCTGCCCATAGAAACTGAGATCAAGGCTTTGAGAGTGGTGATGGAAGCTAAAACTCCTGAGAGTGAATGGGCATAAAAGAGATTTGATAATCTTGTATCTCTGGATGAGAAAAGGATGGACACTTTATTTCACACTCGGATTTATCAAAAAAGGATAGCAAGGTCGTTCAACAAGAAGGTTAGGCCTGGAAAGATAAAGGCTGAGGATATGGTATTGAAATAGTCGAGGGCAATAGTGTTTGATCGAAGAGAAAACATTAGACTGAATTTGGAAGGATCGTATTTAGTCAAAGAAGTTCTGCTTAAGGGAGCTGCAAAGTTATCAAATCTTGAAGGGAATGAATTCACAAAGCCAG
This sequence comes from Mallotus repandus, assembly GCA_949671775.1. Taxonomy (NCBI): domain Eukaryota; kingdom Viridiplantae; phylum Streptophyta; class Magnoliopsida; order Malpighiales; family Euphorbiaceae; genus Mallotus; species Mallotus repandus. Next base: position 15,219 of record CATIWM010270216.1, read on the forward strand.
TCAACCTGGACTGTCTCAAGAAATACTATATGTAAAAAATAAATAAAATAAAAGAATAAAAGTAGTATAAAGAAATAAAACTCCATTGGCTAGAAAACATGAAAAGGCTAATCAGGCAAAAGTTAGGACATTCCTGCCGTTCAGAAAACCCATAAAGGGCTGGCAGGCAAAAATTAGGGAATAAATAAAAAAGTGGTGCCACTAATTAGAAAATCCACAAAGGGCTAGTCAGGCAAAAATTAGGGAAATAAAATAAGAGAGAAAAATATTCAGTTAGAAAATATGAAAAGACTAATTGATAATAGGAGTTATGTCATATGATGTAATAAATGTACTCATTTTGGCCCTAATTAATGAACCAAATTGAAATGGAATTTTTTTTTAAACATTGCATGTTCTATCTTTATTAAAAAGCATAAGTACTTAAAGGAAAATAGAACATGAAAGCCTGAAAATCAAATCTATAAGATCATTATCTTAGTTGTGTCTTTGTTTCTTCTTTTATGACTCATCATGTAAAGCTTGAGTCTTCTTTTATCTAAAAAATCTTAGTGGCTCTATATTTTGTACGACAACCCAAGTCGTGTAGTTATCATCATTAGTCACATTAGCATCTAGATGCATGTTTCGTTCAAGAGTCCTATGAGGCCATAAGCTCCTAACCTTATATAAAAAGTCTTGTCTCAGCGAGAAGCCTTCAAAGTCAGCTAACACAATAATAATGAATTGTGGATTACCATATTGACAGTAGAGGCATGAAGAAGAAAAGAGAAAGAAAAGAAAAAAAAATAAAATTTCTAAGTTAAAAACTCGTAAGGGCGGCTTAGGCAAAAATAAAGGCCGCTAAGTTAAAAACCCAAAAGGGCAGCTTAGGCAAAAGTTAGGACAAGCCTGCTAAGTTGAAAACCTAAAAGGGCAGCTTAGGAAAAAATAAAGCCTGCTAATTTGAAAATCTAAAAAGGTGGCTTAGGCAAAAGTTAAGGCAAGCCTGCTAAGTTGAAAACCTAAAAGGGCGGCTTAGGCAAAAATTAAGGCAAAAAAAGATTCAATCAAGGTTAAAAGCAATCTAGTGCTACACAGCAGTATTTAGAACAGTGCAGAAGTCAAATGTCATAGAATACAGACACACTTAAAAGTTTAGTTTACATAGCAGTTGAGAACGGTTCAAAATTTAGGAAATAAAAAGTGGGAAACAGTCATAAAGCACAAACACACTAAAAAGTAGTCAGAAGATAGAGGTGACAAAGAGACAGTAATGTGCTCAGTCATCATGAGGTCTAATGTCTGGCCAAGGACTCCATCCTCTAGCTGGGTCATCATGCTGATAAATGTCTAGCATAGGACTCCACCCACTGATCAGATCATCATGATAATAAGTATCAGGAGGCCTATGTCACGCACTTAGGCTTGAATGCTAGCCAATGTGCGCTTAGTCAAGTTGTGGGCAAAGTCGAACTAAGTAAGCCTTACAGTTGGAACGCAACGAAAAATAAGTGAGGAAAGTGGGCAGCAAGAGGTTTAGGATTAAAATTTGTGTTAAGTAGTAGGCACTTGAATAAAAGAATGGTGAGCTTTCATTAAATTTCTCGATAACATTTATAAATGAGAGGGTTGGCCTTTATATAGGCATTCCACCTCCTCAATGTGTGGCTATAATTAATTCTTCTAGACATTTCTATAAATATCTTATGTACAAAGAGTATGGGAACATTCTAGAGAATGGCAGAATTGCCTAGTATGGGCAGCAAGCATGGGAAGCTTCTAGAATGTCAAGCTTCCTTGCTCCTTAGTGGAAATTTTCCAAATAGACCTAGACATGGTTGGCAGCACACAACCCTTAGCCATTTCTCCGTACATCTTTAGCACGTTCTAGAGCCTTCCCATGTATTCTTTGGCACATCTTTAGCATGTTCTAGAGCCTTCCCATGAATTCTTTGGCATATATCATGGCCTAGTCAACAAGCAGTCCGCATTTGCTTGCCTTGGTCCAATTTTCTCACCCTTGTGCATGCACCATAGGTCTTGGGGTTGTGAAGAATATTCAGGCTGTAACTTAAGGAAAAAGAAGATTCAATCAAGGTTAGAAGCAATCCAGTGCTACACAGCAGTATTTAGAACAGTACAGAAGTTGAAAGTCATAGAATACAGACACACTTAAAATTTCAGTTTACATAGTAGTTGAGAATGGTTCAGAATTTAGGAAATAAAAAGTAGGAAATAGTTAAAAAGCATAAACACACTGATAAGTAGTCAAAAGACAGAGGTGACAAAGAGATAGTAATCTGCTCAATCATCATGAGGTCCAGTGTTTGGCCAAGGACTACAACCTTTAGCTAGGTCATCATGCTGATAAGTGTTTGGGCAAGGACTCCACCCATTGATCATATCATCATGATAACAAGTATCAGGAGGCCTAGCTATCGAAGTCCCAGCACCATAAGGATTAATGCCCAGACCCTCCAACTACTGTCGAAGTCGCTCATTCTGGTGCTCCAAATCATTAGCATAACTCTATTGCATTTAATAGTTAGAATCATGCATAACACATATACGTTTGCATATTTGTTGTAAATACTTACTCTGTAGCTATCTATAACCTCCATAATAAATAACCTCTGAGACAAGGTAAGGTTATACAGGTACTCTGCCTGCATTTGAGGAACCTGTAATGCAAATTTTTACTAACATTAACATCAAGTATTTAGATTGTGCAGATAAAATAGCCAATTGTACTCACATGAGAAGCATCTGGAGGAGAAAAGTTAGGAAGTTGAGTATTATCAAAGGACATATACTACTCAACATGAGTCAAGACCGCAGGAGCCCCGTAATACATTGATCTATCCAAGAGTGAAATGTCACCAGGTATGACACTCGTAGAGGCCTCACCATGAATAGCCCCAGTATACTGAGTATGGGACTCATACTCACGCTTAATCCTCTCGGTCCCTATACTAATAGTCTCAGTCTGCTCCTCCATTTCTTCATCAGCAATAGGAGAACCAACTCTCTCAACCTATAGGAAATAAGATTGATGTCAACAAGAGAATAAACAAAAAGAGATTAATAAGGATTATACCTTATCTAAATCAGTAGGAACCCGCTCTAGAAGGTTCTCTTCAATATACCGTTGATAGTTACGAGAATGCTCAAGTAGGGTTGAAGCATTATATCCCTCTAGAGCTACCCTTAGCTCTGGACCGATCAGCTGCAACTCCATAACATCGATACTGGTAAAAGGAATGCACCGCCTTGAGGGTCCCATAAACCAGCGATACATACGCTCTCCAAGATACCAACTCTTGCAACCATATCCAAGAAGCAAAACTCTCATAGCCTCAAATCTTATAGTAGCAACCATGAAATCATAATGTTGAACATCTTCAGTGTCGTCTAGCCAATCATACTTAACTTGAAATTTTTTGAATTTAATTAGTTAAATTCTATTTAATGTTTATAGCTTTTGAAATGCTAATAATTTCACTTGATTTTCTTACCAGGTCCCACTCCAGAGTGTTCAACAGTTCTCAATAAGTTTAGAGATCATGCCATATGCTAGAAAGTCAAGAAGAGCCCGATCTCTGCATAAGTGGAAAACTCTTATCGAGGCTAACAACATTAAAGCCTCGAACCACTCCAATCTCGATGCTCCAAATCTACAAGGAAAAATTATCAAAACAAGACAAAAAGATTACAAATAAAGGGAAATCATGATATGTAAGAGAACATACATGCAAGATGTGCCAGAAGCCACACATGGTGACTATACCTCTACAACTGTGTCAAGTCTATAGTACAAATAGGCAAGAGCAGCAGAACCCCAATCAAATGTGGCGACTCAGTCTAAGTCACAGAGAGGACTAAGGAGTGCAATACTGACCTTGTGATCAGTCTCGCAAAATAAGGTGGTGCCTAGCAATATCAGGAGAAAACACCTCGCCTTTTAGATGATCTGACAAGGAGTGATAGTAGGCAGTCGTCTCAAGCTCTGAACAAGAGAAAATAGCACGACATTCTTTCGATTCTTCCATATCAGCACAAATCCTAATAAATCATAAAGGTACTGGTTCTTAGCGACCTTATAAAGGTTGTAGTAGCTGATATCAAAAGGGACTAGGGTACCTCCAAAAGCAATCCCAATAATGGTAGAGAAGCTTATTGGGGAAATAGTCAATTCACCCACATGAGTGTAAAAGGTATGGGTGGTGTCCATCCACCTCACAATCACATCAAAAAGAGAGCAATGGTCTGATCTACCCCTAGCAATTGGTAAAGCAGTGATGAATTGTCTGAAGCTTGATGCCCGGACATATCTTATCACATTATAAGATAGATCATGGAAGATTTCCCAAGCCAAATGAAAATAGCCTGAGAATTTCAAGGGTTTCTGAATGAAATTCAAAAGACTTATTCTTTCCTTCTAAATAATTTTATTATACATATGCAAATCATTTATTATTTTGTTATTTTTATTTTCTGTTTCCTTTAAAAAAAGTCAAAATTTAAAAATTGAATAGGAAAGCTGGGTTTTCGATCGGAAATCTAGAATTTCGATCGAAATTATAGACTTTCAATCAGAAATCTGTAATTCCGATTGGAATTATAGAAATCTGATCAGAAATCTATAGTTTTGATCGGGATTTCAGATTTTCAACCAGAAATCTTAATTCTGGATTGGTATAATCCTTATTTTATTTCATGATTTATACCATTTTCTTCTATAAAAAATTATTTTATTGATTAATTTTGTTAATTAATAGAATTGTTGCTCAATTTTATTCATATGCATATCAAATTTTTCTTGCATTATTTAATTCAATCGTGATTACTAATTATGCAGAATATAAATTAAATTTTGCAAAAATAAAAGCAGAGGAAGTCAAGCTTACCTCATCACCAGCATTTGAGCACCGGCGTATGTCCAGTCAAGTCAGAGAAAGTACAATTGCACCTTTACTTAAGCCCAAATTATTTTAAGGAAAATGTGGGGCCAGGATAGGCATATCTGCTGGAACATCAGCTCTTTCACATGGTCTGCATGGCGAGTGAGCCATATAATTATATGAATCCAAAATCAGACGTGAGAATAAGAAGTAATTGAAAAAAGAAAAATTGAAAATCAAGAGAAAAGAAAAGAAAAAGGAATAGAGAGAAGAGGTGAATGGATTGGGAAAAGAACAACGTGGCAAGGAATATAATAAAGTGGAAAATGTTCACTTTAATCCCTCAGGTTTATTTACATTCAAGTCCAATAGTTTTTCTTGTAATTTAGTCCTAAATTGTAATTTAATTAGGAATTAATCCCTAATTAGAGTTAGAAAACCATACAATCACTGGCATAATTTAATAATTCTATGAATTTTTAAATTATCAGCATAAATGCACAATTGGTCAATATAAGAAATTTCAAAAGCAGTTCGCACAAGTTTTGATTTTTGCATGCATTGCATATGAAATTTTCAATTTCAGTTATATGCTACATAGTAGCTATAACTAAATTTTCAATTTCACTTTGTTATATGTTATATGATAACTATAACTTAAATTTCAAATTCATTTTGGTTTACGCTACACAGTAGTTATAATACCAAATTTCACTTCGTTATGTGCTACACGGTAAGTCATAACACATTTCAATTTTGCTTTTGTTAGACACCACACAGTAGTTATAACAAGAGTTCAAAAGCTCTTACTAGATGCTCCATAGGACCTATAGTAAGATCATGGTTAGCGAGAAACCACACAGCAGCTATAGCATCACTTCACTAAACATCCCACAAGGAATATAGCAAAATTTATCAATCACGTTCGCTAGACGTCCCGCAAGGAATATAGCAAAATTTATCGATCACATTTGCTAGACATCCCACAAGGAATATAGCGCATCTTCAAATCACTTTTCACTAGACATTTCACGGGGATTACAGTGTAATTTGCTACATGCTATACAATAGTTTTAGCATTCTGCATGATGTTGTATAACAACATAAGCATTGATTACAAACTGACGTCTCAAGACACATAGGTAAGTATCCTAACTCATTATCTTTGAAATTGTATGCTTATTTTCTTTATCGGAATTTGTCAAGCAAAAAGCGACAAGGGGGCAATTGTAAGCACCCAATTTCATGATAGCAGTGCGTGGAAGCGACAAAAACTCCAATGATGAAAATTTACCAGAAAGTAGGTCTTTGTATTTGATTTTTTAATTCTCAAGACTAAACTACGACATTTTAAGGACCTAATTGTAAATTTTTTTTATTTTTTCAAGGGTCATTTCATAACTCACTGATCGGAGTTATCTAATTCCGATCAGAATTACATATTTTTGATCGAAAATATGTAATTCCGATCGAAATTATACATTTTCAGTCGAAAATGTATAATTCCGATTGGAATTGTACATTTCCGGTCAAAAATGCATAATCCTAATCAGAATTATGTATTTTCAACCGGGAATACACAATTCTGACAATTTCAGTCGGAATTGTACGAATACGATCACAGTGATTTTGATTTTTTTAATTTTTTAATTAATTTTTCTTGAATTTTGATTGGTTGAAATTAAATAAAAGATAAATGTAAATATTATATAAAATAAAATAATCCTAATAAGTATATTATCAGGTTGTTCTAAATAAAATTTAAAAGTTAAAAAAATCCTATCTCATATGATTTGATAATCACAGGAGGTTAGCTTTTGGATATAAGAAAGATGCTTTGTTTTTATGAAAGGGGGAGCTTTTTTAGAGAGAGCATAGACAGACAAAAAAAAAAGGAAAAAAAACTTTGTTTTACGTTCTGGCCTTTGGTTTTAACCTTTTTTGTACATCTTTTGAAACTTAAAAGCTACAGTAATCAAGCCTAAGAAAGAAATCAAATCCATATATCCTATATTCATTTAAGAATCATGACGCAATCAACCCTCTGAGGATCAAATCAAACAACATCACAATTTGCATCCCTTCTTCTTTTTCTTTTTCTTTTATTTGATTTTAATTTATTTCTTTATTTCAGAATTGCCCTAATCATTTTTATGTTGTTTTTTTTTTGTGATTTTGTTATAATAGGAGAAATAAAAACAGTGGAGTAGTCATGTGAATCAATAGTTAATCAGTGAAGGTCCATGGAAAGCCATTGATACTAGCCTAGTAGTTTTTTATGTAGTTTCAGTTTTTTTTTTAATTTTTGCATTTTTTTGTATTATGTGTTTTTCTTATTTATTTGGTTTATTTGGGCATGTAATTAATTAATTTGCACGTAAGAACTATAATAGCCCTAATAGTGGGAAAAAGTGAAATTTCAATTTTCTGCACTTTAAAATTAATTAGTAAATTAGGTTCATTTGGTAACACCCTAATAAAATCAATGGTGGCTTTTGATTAATTTCGGTTGCATGTAAATCAATTTAGGGTTAGAAATCACAATTATGCATTTTTGATCTGTTATTTGCTTCATTTATTTATTTGGACTTATTTTATGTTTTTTGTTCATTTTGGGCCCCAAGCCCATATTTACGTTTAACCCACATAAGGTAAGCTTTCTAAAATTGAGTTTAGGTTTTAATTAACTTAAAATTAATTTAGGTCCATTTGAGTTAATAGACTTAGGCCCACTTTTAGTTAAATTAAAATTAACTTTTGACTAAGCATAGCCCATCTAAAGCATTTTCCTTTTAAACTAAACAGACTTAGGATCACTTCACTTAAATGTAAAATTAATTAAAACTGTGCCCACTTAAGTTATCCAATCCAATTGCCATAAAATTGGTAGATTTAGGTCCATTTCTTTAGAATTAAAAAATAATAGATTTAAGCTCACTAATTTAATTAAAATATAGGCCCACCTTTATTTCCATTATATTTTGTAAATAAAATATGTAGATTTAGCTAACTTTAAATTAAAAATCAAAGTAGATTAGATTAATTTAGTGACGTTGCGCTTTGTGAATGCATTTTTTATGTCCTCTTTCATCACTAGTTGCCTTAGAGTTAGATGTATGCTAAATTTGGGTTTAAATGAAATTGCATGTAATTAGAGAATAAGATAGTAATTCATAAACTAATTTTAAAGAACACGAGACTAAAAGAAGTTAGTATTCCATTCCCAGAATTTCCTGGTTGTGGTGCTAACTTTCTTTTAGAAAATCGAGTTACCACCACTTTTAGTTTGTTCCAATTATTACCCTGGGTGGCGACTTCTCATCTCCATGCTATGTCTTTGTAATATGGTTAGTGTGTTCCCTGGAGCCCTAAGCTCAAACATTGTCGCAGTTGCTAAAATCTTGGACACGCACTAAACCCCGCCGTCTATATACACATTTTATTACAATTATGCCATATAACAGTTCCACTTGCATTTTTATATATAAGAAAAATGTTAGAGGTACTTATTAAAGCTAAGATTACAACATTAATAGATATTGGACAATAATACTAAAACATGATAACATGACATAGTCATCACACCTTAAACATTAAAAATATTATCAATTTTCAAAACAACACGTATGCCAATTCAAACAAGTAATTGAAGAAAAAACAAATAATCAACATAATAATAGAAAATCTCAAGAACCATTAGTTATGAATTTAACTAAAATCTCAAAACCTTGCAACTAAAACCATGGATCGTTATCTATCTTGGTAACTATTTTGGGCATGCATGGTCCTTTTGTTAAGAAAATTTAACAATCACCAAGTTTTTGTATCACCACATTAAAGATGCACATAGACAACCACACACATATAAATCTGATCACTCTTTAATATGGTTACCTAAACAAATTAAATAGCAAAAATTGAAGCATTATGTAGATATTCATGAAAACCAAAAGCATGTAACATACCAACATAATTATACGTCAATTATTAATCAAATTATTAACCTAAATAATTAAATTTATAAATAACAATCAATTTGGGATTTTAAATTTATGTACAAACTAAGCTCTAATACCACATACAAGTAAAAATTTTAGGATCTAGTACATAAATTTAAAACACCCAACAATGTAATTATTAATATTTAGTGGAAGCAATCGCATACGTGTTTCATGTTTGATGTAGAGATCTTTTCTTTAAATCATCACTACACCATAAACAATAAAATAAAAATAATTAGTATTAAGAAAATAGAAGACTAGATCTTCCTTTCCTGTCCTTCTCACATATAGGTGGCTATCAATGGGATAAGTCAGAATTAGATTCTGAAGATGGAGAGGGGATCTTAGCCTTTTTATATAGAAAATTCCCCATTAATAACCCTAGTAGGATTAGGCTTACACTTACTGCCTTATCATACCAGCCCATTAAGGTGCATATAAGCTAATAACATAGATGATCACTTTAAACAAAAATTAGGCTTCCCCACACATTCTCTTAAACTATATTTATTCAGTCAGTTTTCACAAATTAAAACATCACACAATTAATGGCAGCCCAAAATATAATAAAATTTCCAACATTCTTCGGTAGATACTAAAAGATGGTAAAAGTCTTTGAACAATTTTTTTAACAAAATCTTTTAATAATTAAATTAATACGATTGCATTTATCATAACTCGAATGCAAAAGATTATGTAAACTTGAAAAATACTACTAGATAATTACAAAGGTTGTTGGTGTAGTTGGAAAAATTTACTATCGCAATATACATGTAGGCGGCGGAGTTCAACGCGTGTCCAAATGTTCGGCGACTACTGTGCGGGTTCAGGACCCACTAAAAAATACAACAAGGACTTACAGCCTAAGTAGGAGATGGGAGTTGCCCCCCGAATGAGACCGGAGACACACTTTTACAGCAACTGGATCCCACGGACGGCTGTTGGAGAGATTGGGTTTGGAAACTGGGTATGGGCTTCTGGAATGCCCACCCAACCTTGCGATTGGCCTCCGTTTGTGTTTTGTATCTTATTAATTTTAATTTTTAAATTATTTCTTTAGTTACATGCAAATTGCAATTTTCTCCAAATAATTTTTCAATTTTACAATTAGGTTCAAGTTTAAATTAAATTCCATTTACATGTGAATTAGGTGCGATTCACAACAGTTTTGACTAATTATAAACATTAATCAAGTAAAATAAAATAAAAACACTAAAATAAGTGCAAATGTAAAGAAATGGGGGAGGAGAAATGAATTACAACACTTAACCATGCAAATAAAATAAATTGAAATGCACACAGAAAGAAAAGGAGGGAGGAGAAAAGATTACAACCCTTTTAATCACACAAGATTGCAAAAATCAATACAAAAAACTAAAATAAGATAAAATAAGTAAATCTAAAGGGTCTATAACTTAGATGACTATTTTTGGTGATCATCCTAATTTATTCCTGAAAAATCAAATTAATTAGCTCCACAAATAAAAACCTACACAAGAAAAATCACCAAGTTAATTTCTTAAAAATAAAAATTGAGCAAATAAAGATATAATTAATTACTGAATATTAAGACAAAAAATAAAATAAAATAATGGAATAGTAATAAAAATTCACAGAATGCGCAAAAAATAGACAATAAAACCAATATTAAAATAAGCATAAATTTAACAAAAATGCAATAAAAACAAGCCTAAAATATTGATGAATGCATACTCTTAATTAAAAATGTTTTCAAATTTGGTGAATCACAGAACATAAATGACATAGAAATGAAAGAATTGCATCTAAAAAACTCATGAAATAGACGACGTTAAACATTTTAATAAACATCATAAAAATAAAAACAAACAGAAGGAAAAGGATATGGTGACGCCTAATCGTTGAGGCATCACCTTAGGCTACTAAGGTGATGAAGTATAGCTTTAAGCTTAATCATTTCAACCGTTATTAATTCTCCTTTTTTAAAAAAATGATCATGTCACTAAGGCGGCACCTCAATGAAGAGACATCGCCTTAGTAATCCTCCAATCATTGTGGCAACACTTGAACGGTCAGGCACTGCCTTACCGATTCTGGGGCTAAGATATTTCTTTAATGGGATTTGTGGGCCTTTACTCAATTTGGGCCTGCTGCTTAGTCCATAAAATTAGGCCTTTGGTCCATTTTCAAAAAAGAACTTTAGGTTGGTCCTTACATTTAGTGCTTGTCACTTCTCATCATCGGGCTTTTGTTGCAGGCCAATTGTTCCGGGTGTCTACAATTTGCCCCCTTGCTTTTTGAAAATTTTAATTTTCATAAAATTAAGTAATTTTTTAAAAGAAAATCAACACATATAAAAAGGATACAATTTTTCTTCTGAAGATTGTTTGAATTTTTGTGCCGTCAGCCTTGGGGTACAACCCGAGAGGTCATTTGCTTGGAACTTGTACTATTAGGCTCAGGGTACAACCTGAGAGGTCAATTGTTTGAAATTTTTATTAACAGCCTCGGGTACAACTCGAGAGGTCAATTTCTTGAAACTTGTACCATCAGCCTCAGGGTACAACCCGAGAGGTTAGTTGCTTGAAATTTGTATTGTCAACCTCAGGATATAACTCGAGAGGTCAATTCTTTTTAAAAGGGTAAAATTGTCTGCAAACTTAATCTTTTCTCTTTCAAACTTCCTCCTCTTTCTTTTTCATTTTCTTAAGTCAAAATCTTTCTCTCTTTTCATTACTTCTTTTCTTTCTCCCCTACACTTTATCTTTTAAAAAAAAAGAATTATACTTCTTCACATTTTTTGTTATGGATGCCACCTGTACCCCAGTTCTTCCTGAGTGGGACCCTGTGCCACCACTTATGCATCCTTTATGCACTTTTGGCTTCTCTCCAAGGGATGGCATTCCTGTGACTACAGACTTCGGCTCTCACATCTATTCTCTGGCATCTAGAAAGTTTAGTACTAAATTTACTTAATTCTTTTTGCAAAATGATATCGGGTTAAGGTAGATATGCATTTGATTAGCATTAAAAACAAAGAAACGTCAATTAAATTGAATTTTTCATAAAAATTTAGACTTCTGGGATTCTATCTCCAACACACTAAGGCGTCGCCTCATTGTTGAGGCGATCGTATTAACAAAAAGGCAAACACCTCTTCATTGTTAAGGCGATAATATCATTTCCAGTATCTCTTACATTGCCTTTGTAGCAAAGGCACTGCCTTTGAGTTTTAAGGTGTCGCCTCTTTGTTGGGACGATGTCTAGCACACTAAGGCATCACCTCTTTATTGAGGTGTCACCTCTTTATTGAGGTGTCACCTCTTTATGTTGAGGTGTCATCTATCATGCTAAGGCATCGCCCCTTTAATTGCATTCTGAATCCTTTAACACATTAGTTAACTCCCTTGTCTTATCTCACAGTTCAATGGACACACTTTCAAGGGTGCCAAAAATTTTAGCGATGCTCGGGCTAGGTACAATGAGCTCATAGAGGATATTCAGGCCCAGATTTGTGACACTGGATTTGGAGATTTAATTTTGGCACTTTTGAGCACTCAAGGTTGGACAAATCACCAGCCACTCCACGCTTTAATGGAGAGATGGTTCAACACTACTTCCATATTACACTTGCCCTTCAGTAAGTTCACACAAGACCTTCTCTCTTTCACTGCTATTACAAGGATTGCATATGTGGGAGACGTCATTCCCTTTGATAGGAATTTGGAGTGGGGTAATACTAATTGGGTAGCTTCTACTAAGCACCTTCTTAGTATTGTTTCGGTTATGAAAGGGACCAACACCGTGAAGATTGAGTCCATTTGGATCTACTATACTCATGCTCAAGTTAAGTCTGCTACTACAACCCTCCAGATTGATCAGGTGATGAGGGCCTGTCATCTGCTAAAAAGTCTGCCACCACTCTTCCTTTCGTAATACTAAAGGATTCATTAGATAATTCATAATAGTTTCAAAAGCTTGCTGACACTTATCATCCCAAATTATAGGTTGATTCTTTCTCAATATCTTGAAAATTGGTTCACAAATAGTGGTCAGCTTAGTTATAAACCTATTAATGTATTGTAACTGCCCAATGAACCCTCTCACTTCTTTCTCTGTCTTTGGTGCAGGCATTTTGCTAATTTCTTTAACCTTGTCTGGATCCACTTTAATCCTATTATGACTAACTATGTGCCCTAATAGCTTTCCTGAAGTCACCCTGAATACACAATTCTTCAGGTTTAACCTGAATTATACTTTTCAACCCTCGCTAGGAACTTTTCCAAAGCCTCAAAATGTCCTTCCCTAGTCAAAGATTTTATCATCATATCATCCACGTATACTTCCATCTCTTTATCAATCATATCGTGTAGCAAGGTGGTAACCATTCTTTGGTATATAGCTCCTGCATTCTTCAACACAAACGACATCATTAAGTAGTATTAATTTCCCCACTCTGTAATGAATTATGTTTTCAACTTATCAATTACCACCATCATGATCTGATTATATCCTTAGAAACCATCCATAAAGGAGTACATAGCACTTAAAGCTGCATTATCGACTGGCGAATCAATATGCGGTAAGAAAAAATCATCCTTTAGGTAGGCCTTATTCAAATCCTTGTAATCCACACACATTCTAACTCTCCTATCCTTTTTAGGTACTGGAACTATGTTAGCCAACCATTGTGTCTCTTCCACTACCTCTAAGAACTTGCCTGCCATTACTTCTCTACCTCCTCTTTAATCAAGAGAGCCTATTCTAGTCTTAGTCTTCTTTTGTTTTGTTTTATTGGTTGAATAGGAGGATACTTAGGAATTCTGTGCCCTACAATTTCTCTATCCATCCCAGGCATATCTTCATAGCTCCAAGCAAATACTTTCTGTCTTTTCATTAGTATTTCTTTTATTTTTTCTCTCTCATCAAGAGTTGAGTCCTAAGAAATTAGTATATTTTTAGGATTATCATTTGTGCCTAAATTGAATGATTCATTTTGCATAGAATTAATGTCAAATATATGCATGAAATGATCATCACAATCAGAATAACCATTAAGAAACACATCACACACGTAAACAAATTCAAATTTCATTGCATCAACTTTGGAAAAGAACAAATCATCAGTCTCAAACAAATTAGTAATGGAAACATCAAAGTCGTCATTAAAAAAACATTAATAATGGAATTATGGGCAAAGGTCTTGAAATCCATCTCCTTATTATAATTATTAGTGCCCTTTAGCACCACAGCAAGAGTGTCTTCTTCTAATTCTTGATCCATAATCAGCTCTTCCACTATCATCTCATCAGTAGCAGTTTTCTTTACCCTGTTTATATATCCAGCAAATATTTCAGACCTTGGGACCTCTTTTCCAACCAACATCACTGATTCAAGAGTACCCATGTATGGATAGCTTGCACCTTCTTTGACAAACTTCTCCTACAGCTTCCATTTTTCAGTTCCTTCTTTGTATTCTTAGCTTTTTAATACCCTATCCTATGCTTCAAAATTGGTACGTTCTACTCAATAAACTCTGGCAACCCACTCTAATTCTTTCCTAACCCCAGACCTGGCATAAAGTTCATTCACCTCATCATACTAATAACCTTTTCATCCAGAACGTCTTCATAAATTGTACAAACTTCAAAGCTAGGACTGATAGGAATGTCTTTGGGAGTTAATTTTACAGCAGCGACAACAGCCTCAATTTCTTATAAAATAGTAACCACCTTCCCCTCGTATGGAAACTTAATCTTTTAAAGTACAGTAGATGGTACACCTCCTAATGGATGAAACCACGGCCTTCCCAACAGGATAGCAAAGGTAACTGGGATGTCAATCATATGCAGTGTAACCCATGTCTCAATAGGTCCAATCTTGACTAAGGCTCTGAAAGTCCCTTCAACAATCCTTTTCATATCATCATATTCTTTAATGATTACATCAGATGGTTTCAAATTAACTATAGTGAGCCCCAGTTTGGGCAGGATCTTCAGAGGGCACACATTGATGGTAAAGCCATTGTCTACCATTACACATAATGTTAATTTTCCCTTTACTTCAACTTTGATGAATAAATCTTTATAATGGTCCCTTCCCTCTAGGGGTAGGTCATCATTAATGAATACAATAGCACCTTCGGGACTTTCTGTTAGTGAGCTCACCATTTATTCGGGGGTGTAACTTGTGAGGACTTTCTTCTGATCCAAAGCCTGGACTAGTGATTCCCGATGGGCTTTGGAATGCATAAACAACTCCCGGACACTAACAACAGCCTTCACTTTAGTTTTTTCCTCTTTCTTTGATTCTTCCTTCAAATCACTGTTCCCTTCCTTAACCTCGACTTTTGTTATCAGTTTTGTTGTATCATCCCTTTTCTTCTCTTTTTTAACCTTCTTAGTTGGTTGGTTCTCCCTTTTATCTTCACTTTCCTACATGTCCACTTGTCCTTTGTCCTCCTCATTTGAGCTCCAAACATCAATACAATGACAGTTAATTGTGTGGGTTGTTCTTTCAAAGCTAGGACTTTTGGTTTTAGGCTAGGTTTTGGTTGGTTTAATTTAAGTATGGTGTCAACAAAGGAATTAAAGACGTATTCCTCTATAAAACTGGTGTTGATCATAAGGATTGGGGCATTTGGTTGTGGGACATTTCGGTAGTTTGGTAAAGGATTTTTTTAGGTGTTGGGTTTCTTAGTTTCCGGGTCAGTTATTTTGCCTGAATCTATTAGGTATTGGATCTCATAATTCAATCTAGTGCACTCATATGTGTCATGGCTAATGACTTGATGGAACTTATAGTAAAGTTTCGGGTTAGCATTTGGTAGAGGTTGGTCTGGGGGTAAAGGTTGTAGCAGGTTGTTCTTAATCAATTTTTCTAACACTCTTAAAAGAAGTTTACCCAAATTAGAAAATCTTCAGGGTTGCATGATTACATTGATTTGTACACTACTGCTCCCTCTAATTCCTTCTTTGCCTTCAGATCTCCCTCTAAAGAATTTATTTTCCTATATGACTCTTTATGAACCTCAAATCTATATAGTTCTTCAAAATTTGCGATTCTGAGGTCCTTTAACTTCCTTAAAGTAGCGAAATGCACTCTACCATAGTTATCATTAGTTGGTCAGCTTCGGCCTTATCTGTGCTAACTTTGTCACGACCCAAACCCTAAGGGCACATGACTGCCACTACAGAATAGGAAAGCATAATGCTTCTGAAACACGTAGTAAGCCTTAGAAATTTTCCCAACAAAATTAACCACTTTAAAATTCTAATGAAAATCTGGCAGAGTTTCCTCTATATCGGGAACAAAACCAAAACTTGTAAAACACAAATAATACTCCCAATCATATATCTCAACCACAACTACTCCAATATCATCAACATCACTACTCAAGAATAATAAAATACATATTATAGTGCAATACAAATACCAACACAAATACAATACCAACAATTCCTCCAAATCACTGCAATGTCTAGATTAACTAAAGTTATTCCATAAACATTACTAACATTACAATAACCTACATAGAGCACTTGGTGAAGAATATGTCCGGCGCAGAGAAGAAAAACTAATAGTAGACTCCTAAGATCATAAAAAATAAAATTGAGGGGAGTTAAACCTCATTGAGGGAATTCATAATATAAAATGCATGTTGGTTTTGAAATACCTATTTAAAACCATTAATAATCTTTATATTTAAATCACTTTTTAGTTTAATGAAAACTATCTTTATAAAATTACCTTTCCAAAATTAGAAATATCTTTAATACCAAAATTATTCATACAAAAATCATATAAACTAAACCTTTGGTGGAAAACATGGTAGAACCCTAAACCTCAATTCACTATTGATGTCCTAAGAGAACAAGCTTAATCGAGTTACATCTCAACTCTAGCCTGAGAGAACAAGCTCCACCGAGCTCAACCCAAACAATACCTAAGAGAACAAGCTCCTTTTCACATCCAAGAGATCATACTCTACCGAGCTCAATCCATAGCACTTCCCGATAGTATAAGCTCTGCTAACCTTAGCAATAATCAATCTTGATTTTGATCTTAATAAACTTGATTTTAAGCATTTAACATGTTTTTTTAAGTGTGTATAAGCTAGGACTATAATGGAAATCAAAATGAAGCTAAGCATGCTTTTGGGCTAAATCAACCTTCGGGATTCTAGGAAGATTTAGCAAGTCTCAAACTTTTTAAATGAGAATGTTGTCTTCTTAACATTTGAAGTAGACATCACAAGCTTTCCAATTTGATCTTACTTGTAAAAATCTAAATTCATTTGGATCTAGAAATATTCAGTTAAATTCAGCATATGCAGTTTTCATTTCAATATGAGCAGCTCTCGGTATTTCAATAATATCTTTACCTACAAAGTGCTATGGAAAGCTACAAAAAATACCTACAACTTTTATGAAGAAAGCTAAGGTTGATTCGATCAAATTCAATGTCAAAAAGTCATGATCTAGACCAGGACCATGCAAGTCCGGACCGGGACTAAAATTGCATCAAATTGAAGAATTTATCCAGAACATATCCCGGGCCAATGTCCCGACCGGGATCAGGCCAGTGACAACTGGGATCAAGGATATCTTCAAATATAATGGCTATAACAGACATATTTTTGAATATCCCGACTGGGATCAGGGTGATCATGATCGGGACTAGTGTTTTTGCAGGCTAAAAGTCCAAATTTCATTTAAATGAAGTTTGAATTTGTTGGAAACAAAATTATTGTTTCTAACAGCTATAATTGGATTTCTTAACTATAAATACAACCTCTGAAGATCATTTAGAGGTTAAGAAACTTATTGCTCATATATACATTCTCAAGCATTCAATTAAAGCTCAAAATTCTCTTTAATTCATTCTTGTATTTGATAAACTCTTGTGAGAGT